>JBBPUI010000262.1:0-27004 GCA_038094615.1 Heimioporus aff. retisporus
CGGCTCGAACTGAAGCAAAATATGCTTACAGATTTCATCTATCTTTTTTTTTTTTGGGGGGGGGGGGTCACAAGAGTTCTGGGGGCACCTTTCTTGCGCAGCCATACACGCACGCAATCAGTGACCGACTAACGTCCCATTTAGTGCAAACCAATACTCTCATTACATAACAAATGCAAGCACATGTCCGAACGATCATTCGCTGGGCCATCCTCGCTCCCAACGGCGATCTCTTGTACTCGTATTTAAATGTACGTCGCCAGTAGACTAACAAGGAAAAAATAGAGTACACAGTATCCGGGGTCACTTGATTACTGACTGCAGTCACTGAACGATAAAACTGCCCATCGAGTTATGACTCGTCTCAAGGTTCGAGTTAAACTTGAGCAAAATTAACCGGGAGGCTAACCGAAGTGACTGACAACACAACCGAGCTAACCGAAAACCCGCAGCCTAGCTGGCAAACTCGTAGAAGTTCCGATGTCTGCCTTGCGCTGAGATTGTGCACTTGGCAACACTCTTTGAGCCCCGCCGACAGAGATTACCAACGTACACCTCCGTACTGCTTCGAGACCCGTTTATAATGGCTCTGGAGCTGAAATCAGACGCCAACGGCCCTCTTATTCCCTTCTGCGTGGACTTGCATGCACGATGCTTTCGACGGAAAGCGACTCGCCTTCACTGCGAGAAAAGCGACCCACGGGCGAATCTGAATCGCTCGAAGTCGATGCAACTGAATTTACGAAGGCGAATACAATGACCTCGTGTACTAAGCGAAAGCGCGCATCTTGAACCGTACCATACAAGAGATTGGCATGGGCAAATACCAGGTACAGCGGAGGATTCACGCGCCGAAGTCCTATCACCTGATGCGGATGTACTTTACTCAGTGGTATTTATTCGTGGTGACTGGTCTTGGGAGGTTCGCGTATGTCTTTTCCTTCCTTTTCTTATGATGCTGGCGCTTATAGACAATTCTCAGTGATGGAATGTGGCCTGTGAGCCGCTCTGGAAAGAATTTGTATGAAAGGTTGACAACTTTGATAGACCTCGAGTGGGCTAATCTCGACGCCCGCCATATACGAGTTTCATTTCGATGGTCCATCCCTAACATTGGCTATAAGTATCGGTCTCCTCGTAGGTACCATCTTTTGGGGGTTTGGATGTGATATTTGGGGTCGAAAGTCTCGCGGTCGTTTGTTGTCCGAGAAGCAATGACTGAGGCGTACTGTGCTTTTTCTAGATGGTCATTCAGCTTGACCCTCCTCATCGTTGGCATTTTTGGCCTCTCTGCGGGTGGCGCACCAAATTTTATCACTTGGCCTCCTTGCTCGCTGTCGTTGCTGTCGGTATTGGTGGTATGTTTGGCCCCATTCCACAAGACACTATTGTATTGAATCAGACTCGAGGTAACTCACCCGTAGATTTAGCTATTTTCTTAGGTGATCTAGATACCTGGTAAATCACCAAGATTGCTTTGCTGATTTTACCCGTACACTAGATTTCATCCCCGGATCCCACCAATACCTCCTCACAACAATCACAACCTGGTTTTCTCTAGGACAACTCGCGTGTAGTCTTGTAAGCAGTATGACATCTAGCGCTTTCTTTACCCTCTTGGAAAGCCCACGATTCCTTTCTGGAATCGGCAAGGACGCCGAAGCAGTGGATGCTATACACAGGTTGGCGACATATAATGGCAAGGCAAATACTCTCACGATCGAAGAGCTGGAATCGCCAGGACATCGAGAAGAGTCGCAGACAAGGCATCGACGCGACATCCTGTCCAAGTCCTCGAGATATGGTGGTCATCATATCAAAGCACTGTTTGCAACCCCCAAGATGGCTTGGTCGACTGGTCTGCTCATCATTATCTGGGGTATGTCAATGCATTCTTATCCTAAGACGCCACGATTAGCTTGTCTTTTTACACAAGGGTTCATTGGTCTTGGCGAAACACTGTATAATAGCTTCTTGCCATACTTGTGAGTAGAAATACAGGAACAGCCATCACCTGATGGTGCTACCCGCGATGCCGCTTTTGGAGACGCGTCCCTTTACATCGTATACCGCAATATGCGCCTTCTACATCCAAGCATGTTCAGTGCTCGTCCCTTGTTTGGACAGAAGTCATTATAGCCTCGGTTAGAGTCGTAGCCTCTCCATTTGCGGGATGGGCCGTCGAGTTACCGCGCATCGGACGACGGGGTACCCTCGCGATATCCTTAGGTAAGTTGCCATGTACTTGTGCGGACTTGTGACTAATTTTCGACTCCATCAGGGCTCGCCGGTGCATTTTTCTATGCGACCACCACTTCCAGGTCGCCGAACCAGCTTTTGGCATGGAATTGTGGCTACAGCTTTTGCAACACCGTGGGTCTTTCCAAGTTAGCCACCCATTTCGTGCAATGACTTTGATGATGGCCGTATAGGTGATGCACAGCGTGCTGACTGGCCTTTCGACGGAACTCTTCCCTACCAAGGATCGTGGTACGGGGACCGGGCTGGTTGCCACTGTGGCGCGCGTGTTTGGTGTGATAGTGCGTCACCAGGTTCGGACGACGTACTTACTGACGGCCAAAACTGATATCAAACAGGCACCCGTCATTGCGCTGTACGCAAATCTGGAAACATCAGTCCCCGTGTACATTTCGGGTGGGTTGATCTTGTTTTCGGGTATCTTGACGTTGTTGTTGCCGTTTGAACCGAGAGGCAAGGCGTCCATCTAGCTACTGTGTGATGCCCAGCAGGATGGAAACGCTGCTCGGTGTTTGCTTTGGACTAGAGCCCAAGGTCGTTTCTGAACGTTTTTCGATGGCATGTACTACAAGCAAGCGTGCGTGTGCCCACGTGTAGGTCCACTATGATTGTACATTACCCAATATCAGTGCCACCCCTGAAATCGTCTACCTAAGTCGATCATCATCCACGCCAGCCAACGTACGTGCTGTGATATAGATCACTCCTCCTCACTGGGGTCATCCATGAAATCATCGTGAGCCACGTCCATGTCGATTGCCGCCTTTGGCATGCACGTCATGGCACCAGGCTTGAGTAGTAGATGAGGCATTGATTTCGATCACAGCCTTCACCAGCCCACGGCACCTGTCTAGTGATGTGTGTTCCAGATACGAGGGGGTTTGTTGTTACGCGCTCTCGGGGTCGGTAGGAATGCCGCGTTCGTTATTTTACCTTCGAGCATGTAGTACATGCGGAAAGGGTGCAGATCAGAGAGCTCTGCTGGAAGAATAAAAGGAAACAGTCTGGTTATCAACTGAATCGAATGAGCCAGTGTTCTGCAAGTCAGTGAATGTTCATAAAATTTGTAGATATCGGATGCAGATGAACCACTACTAACTGAACGCGCGCAGTACCAGTGGCAGAAGTTCTTTGTAAAAATTATATAATCAAATTTGATTGGCTTAACATGTCAATAACCACGCTTAGCTCATACTATACAACCTCATCTGGCGACTGAGATGAACGGCTGAGATGGACGTTGGCAACCTTCATCACGATTTGCGGTCAGTGTTAACTCCGACTCTCGTTCGACCAGCAGAACATCATTGGAATGAACCCACTCGCAGGGACACCACCGCTCAGGCACTAAAAAGGTCCAGGAATCTGACCTTGACATATGAGATGCTTTGCAAGATAGTGTTGTTATACTGCATGCTGCTTGGACTGGCCTTTAGGACGGGAACTCGTTCAACACTTTCATCAGAAGTTCAACTTCATCTAAGGCTCGAGCTTAAGCAGGACATGCTTTACAGGTTTGATTTCCCTCTTTTTTTTTCGCAGCCATGAACATACACGCCTACCGAGCATCTTGAAGCGTCTCATCCAGACCAGGCCAAATCTGCAAACCGTCGGCAACGAATGCTCAGAAACGAGTTAACGTTCCATTACACTCACGATGGCGAAGCCATCCGATTGGCTGACTGCTTGAAATCCGCTCAGTCAGTCAGTAAGTTTGTCAGCTCATTTTTTAAACTAACCAAACGGGGCATGGCCATTCTGGTGTTGAATGGTGCGCTTAATCCGTTGATGGGCCAAACCAAACTAGACTCAATCGAGCTAACAGAAGTAGCGGATTCGAGCTCCGATATCCGTTGATAGAGTTCATCGAAGTATACCTTGGTACGTACTACTTTGAAACCCATTATTTTAGGGACGGGAATCAGACGCCTACTGCTTTCTTATTCGCTTCCGCGTGAACGTGTATCCACGATGCCTTGGACGGAAAGCAAGTCACCTTCACTGCGAGAAAAGCAACCCACGGGCGAATCTGAATCGCTCGAAGTTGATACGACTGACATTTATGAAGGCGGGTACAATGATACCGTGTACCAAGCGAAAGCACGCATCTTGAACCGTACGATACAAGAAATTGGCATGGGCAAATATCAGGTACGGCGGAAGATTCACATACTGAAGTTCTGTCACCTGATGTGAATCTGCGCTCACAGTGGTATTTGTTTGTGGTGGCTGGTCTTGGGAGGTTCGCGTAGGTCTTTTCTTCTTCTTCTTATGAGGCTGGCGCTTATAGATGATTCTCAGCGACGGATTGTGGCCCGTAAGCCACTCTGGAAAGAAACTGCGCAAAAGGCTAACAACTTTGATAGACCTCGAGTGGGTTGATCTTGACGCCTGCCATATACGAGTTCCATTTCGATGGTCCATTTCTACCACTGGCATCGAATATTGGTCTTTTCATAGGCGCCATCTTTTGGGGGCTTGGGTGTGATATCTGGGGTCGAAAGTCTCGCGGTCATTCGTTATCCAAGAATCCCTGACTGAGGCATACTTTGCTTTTTCTAGATGGTCGTTCAACTTGACCCTCCTCATCGCTGGCATTTTTGGCCTCTCTGCGAGTGGCGCACCAAATTTTATCACCTTGGCCTCCTTGTTCGCCGTTCTTAGCGTTGGTGTCGGCGGTGTGTTTATCCTCGCTTGACAAGACATCTTTGTATTAAATCCGACTGGAGGTAACTTACCTGTAGATTCTGCTGCTTTCTTAGGTAATTTGGATACCCGGTAAATCACTGACTGCTAAACTGATGTTACCCTTACACTAGATTTCATCCCCGGATCCCATCAATACCTCCTTACAACACTCTTTGTCTGGTTTTCTCTAGGACAACTCGCCTGTAGTCTTGTAAGCAGCATGACATCAAGCGTTTTTCCTGCAACACCGACGCGGCTCATTGTAGATCGCATGGCCCTTGATTTCCAATTTCTCATGTTCCACTCCCAGAGGCTGCGAGAAGTCCCAGAATATGGGCTGGAGATACCTTCTCCTTGCAAGCGGAGGGCTGACACTCGTTTTATGGGGCGTTCGCTTCTTCTTCTTTACCCTCTTGGAAAGCCCACGATTCCTTTCTGGAATTGGCAAGGACACGGAAGCAGTGGATGCTATGCATAAGTTGGCGAGGTATAATGATAAGACAAGTACCCTCACGATCGAAGAGCTGGAAGCGCCAGGACCCTGGGAGGAGTCACCGACAAAGCATCGACGCGACATCCTGTCCAGGTCCTCGAGATATGGTAGTCATCATGTCAAAGCAGTGTTTGCAACCCCCAAGATGGCTTGGTCCACCAGCCTGCTCATCGTAATCTGGGGTACGTTAATGCATTCTTATCCTAAGATGCCGCGATTAGCTTGTCTTTTTCCACAAGGACTCACTGGCCTCGGCGAAACACTGTATAATAGCTTCTTGCCATACTTGTGGGTAGAATGACAGCAACAGTTATCACCCTATAGAGCTGATTGCTTTTGAAGGATGATTACCCGCGGTGCCGCTTTTGGAGACGCGTCCCTTTACATCGTATACCGCAACGTGCGCCATCTCCATTCAAACATGTTCAGCACTCACGCTCTATTTGAATAGCAAGTCATTCTAGTCTCGATTGGAGTTATAGCTTCCCCGCTTGCGGGATGGGCGGTTGAGTTGCCGCTCATTGGACGACGGGGTACTCTCGCGATATCCTTGGGTGAGTAACTCACCCAGGCATAAAGTGCCTATATACTTTGTACTGACTCGGCGACCAATTTTCGACTCCAGGGCTTACTGGTGCATTCTTGTATGCGACCACCACCGCCCGGTCGTCGAACGCGTTTTTGGCGTGGAATTGTGGCTACAGCTTGTGCAACCACGTGCGTATCTATGTCGGTCGCTCGTTTCGCGCGATGACTCTGATGACGGTGGCCATATAGATGATGCACAGCGTGCTGACTGGCCTTTCGACGGAGGTGTTCCCTACCAAGGATCGTGGTACGGGGACTGGGCTAGTTGCCACTGTGTCGCGTTTGTCTGGCGTGGTGGTACGTCGGTTAAACTCGAACGAGGTGCTCACCAACAAGCCGAAACTGGCATCGAACAGGCGCCCGTTATTGCGTTATACGCAAATCTGAATACGTCAGTGCCCGTGTACATTTCGGGCGGGCTGATCGTGTTTTCGGGTATCTTGACGTTGTTATTGCCGTTTGAACCGACCATCTAGCTATCGTGTGATGTGTGGCAGGAAGGAAAGATGAACTTGAAAACGCCCGCGATGGCACTTGTAAGATACGGATCAGCTATTCGATATTTGTTTTGGACCAGAACCCAAGGTTGCCTTTAGATATTTGTCGAGTGCATTTACTACAGGCAACTGTATGGTGCCCGCGTCTAGGTCCACTATGTGCATGTTGTACATTGCCCAATATCAGTGCTACCTTGGAATTGAATATCATCCACGCCTGCTGACGTGCTGCGATCTAGGTCACTCCTCCAGCTCATCCTCCTCGTCACTGGCGTCGCCTAGGAAATCATCGTTAACCATATCCACCACCATATCAATCGCTGCCTTAGACATGCGTGGCATGGCACCAGGCCTGAGTAGCGGATGATGCGACGCGTCAAGTTCCCCTTCGTCATCCTCTGGCTCTTCCCCACTTTCCTCTGCATCCTCACTCTGATCCCCGCCCTCGTCTTCACTCCCACCTCCGCTTGAGCCAGAGGAGCTGTACTCGAGATCTTCGGGCGTAGTGACCTCAAAGTCTTCATCGTCTGAATCCGAGTCATCCCACGCCGGTCCCTTGACGGTTCCATTCGCGTGCGCCTGTTGACCCGGACGGGCTTCTGCCTTACTGCCGCTACTCTTTACAACGGGGCTCGAGGAACCAGCAAGAGCCGACGCGGCAGGTTTCCCAAATAGATGTTTTCGATTCCGAGCCCATGCTTGAATCGGATCCTGCTCCCGACCGTCAACCATGGAAAACTCGGTTTCGACGATCTCGTCGTCGTCATCACCGCCATCCGCCTCATCTGCACCGTTCGCGTCCCCACGCTTCTTTCGACCGAGAATGACGGTACACGTCCGGCCGGTCGCGCTGATAATCCGGATGCCGTCTTTGGGCACGAGGTCCGAGACCGCCCAGAATTCACAGGGTTTGCTTTCGCCCCAGAGGATGCCCGAATCAAAGAACCAGAGAGTGCCTTGTTTCGCAGAGAGATATGCGTCGATGCCCGCTGCGCCCTCGCCCGACTTGGCAGTCGCGCATGCGCTCCGGAAGACGGTGGCGGAAGGCTCGAAGAGCGGGACGGGAATGTGGGAGAGGAATTCCCGGAGAGAAGACGCGGTTTCTTCGCCCTTGGCGATGGTCGTCGTCGACCGGGACGCGTTGGTGTCATAAGATGTGGTTTCGAACTTCGCCGCGCTGAGCGCGTCGATACCGAAGATGATCTGTTGGGCGGATAGGAGGGCAGTTTTGGCTTTATCAGGGACGTCCGAAGTAAGCAGCACCACGGTCCAGTGACCTTTTGTCTTGCCGCGGGTGGGCAACAAGAACGCGCGCGCGATGCTCGCAAGCGAGATGGTCGATTCGAGGGCCCGTGTGCCCGGGTTGACGAACCGGATGGAGCGTGCGTGGACGGTGACATCCACCTTTTTTCGGACGGGTGAGGTGGTGGATATGGATGGGAGCGTGAAAAGCGGCGGGTCGTCCTTGTCCTCCTCGGTGGTTTTTTGTCTTTTCGCACTCGTTTCGTCAGATTCTTGGCTATCGCGTACGCGTTTGGCCCCGTCTTTGGTGTTGAGAGCGTTTTGGATGGCGCTGAGGGCGCCGGGCTGGTTGCGTGACCACTCCTGGCGAACGTTGTGGAGACGCGTTGGACAATCTCCTCCGAGGGCAAAGGAAAGTAAGGTCTCGATGGCGTTGCGCGCCTGTGAAGAGGACAAGGACGCTAGGTCTGATGAGGATATGACAGTAGGAAGATGAGTAGACAAGATGTCGAGGAGGGGCGTAGTAGAGCCCATGGCAAACCCTACCGTCCAGTTATGTAAGGCGGAGTGAACGAACTCCAAAGTTCAATGTTCAATAATGCTAGACTTGGCAAATTACCGGTTCACCCAGGCTGACGTGCATACGCTTCAGTGAATACAAGACATCATCAAAATTCCCGAGGTAATTTCTTTTCTCTCCTTCACGATACTCAACATTGTGACTAGCCGGCTCAGCTATGTGCTGAGTGAATGTTGTCGCGCACCGATTTGATTTGCTGTTTCGATCTTTGGAAACGTAACTGCACTTCAGCTTTTCATTCGCTTTGGTGAAAACAAGGTTGTATGACTCTGATCAGTTTGGAAGCAAAACTCAGGCCGCTGCATAGCACGGGTGGGTACGGATCTGATGGTACCAGTGGTACCAAGTCCCTTCCTCAGCGAGTCAGTGGCAACATTACCACGTGCATACGGGTTCGCGCCATGCTAAAAGCGTCCTGATATATTCCGTTTATCAAAGCGTGACGGGAGTACTGGACTCCGCAAAGCTCTCCTCGACAATGCCATTGTGATATGTTTCGGTAGCTGTGATGTTTGAGGTCGTCATTTCGATGGGCCGGACAGACAGTGTCGACGAACTCATTCCGCTTTAGGCCTCCTCCTAAAATGTCGTACCCGCAAAACATCCTGTCTATTGACGAGGTTGGCAGCGATTTTTCGTATTGGTTACAGTAACTTCCAAGCCCGAGCAACGCGGCAGTACTGCCACTCGACCCTTAAACATTTTCTGCTATCAGCATCCAAAAGAGAGGTACATTGGCACGATCCAGATGAAGCCGTTGAGCTGGAGATTACTGCGTACGGACGAGAAAAACATCGTTTAATTGAGTGCGACCCAGTCGCACGCAGGCATGGATTGGCTGACATGCCACGGCATCCTGATGACCGTCTCCTTGTGCAGCTCGTTCACCGTACATCTTTCGCTGCACAACACAAATCGTCCCATCCCAGATTCCCGACCCGTGAACAAACAGACCGTCGGCGGGCGCTCCGCACGAAAATAATACACCATCGCCGAGTGAGTGTCGACGAGCGAGTATAAATCATCATCCCTTCTAGGATCCATGTTGTCCTGGAGCGTCTTTAGTTGCACTGGATCTCCACGCCTGAACTTGCCTTTGTCGGTTTGAGCTAGAAGAGTACCGGAGGGACTGTAGGAGGTTCTCGGTACAGAGGATATTGCGCCCCCATACATGAGTTCCGAAGCTTCTTCCGCAGAGATCAACCCCTTTACGCCAACTAGCCACGGTTGTGCGTTTACTATGCGTCCAGAGGTCCCATATGCCACCAAGCGAGGTGCAAATGCTGCGAGAGTGGCCGCGATCGTGACTGTAAATCCAAGCCCTACTGTGTAGCCATTATATTGGCCAGTCGTGCTGCCATCCGTGTAGCCATTATATTGGCAAGTCATGCTGCCATTTGTGTAGCCATTATATTGGCAAGTCGTGCTGCCATCTGTGTAGCCATCCGTATAGTCACTTGGAGTCGAAAATTGCCTAATCACCCCCAACAGGATTGCGATCACGACAACTTCCCAAAGAATATGGGGAGCGTGCATAGCGATCAAACGGGTGAATGACCGTCGAGTGGCGAAGCCCACAGAGGGGAAATTTCTCCACCGGATCGCAGCTGCCCGACAACCTCCAAGGACAAGTGCATGGTTCTCAGTCATTCCAACCACCTGGATGTCTGCTTCAATGTCCCATAGATTCGCCCCCCATTCGTCTCTCTCCGCATACCAAGAGGCCGTGCCAGGGATCTGAGAAGAGAGGAGAGACACCATCCGCTCCACGAGGCGGTCGCTGTCATTCGCCATCGACAGTCTCACAAGCGCCTGCAACTCCGTTTCTTGCGAGTGCGGGTGGATGCGATGTTGGAAGAAGCCCATCAGCGCATACACTCTCTCTGCCCCAAACAACCTTTCAGCTTCCTTATTCTCTCCAAGTCGCTCCAACGTCCTGCTCGTCCGTCTCCAGATGGCCGATTTGAGCATAGTCAGTCGTTCTAGACGCTCCAGCGGATCTCTTCCTGCGTATGAATTGATGATGGAAGACTCCTCGTCCAGTTGAGCATAGGCACGATTGGCGAGTTGACGCAAGGTTATCGGTATAACCTCGTGATCTCTAAACTTGTACCGAAGCTCGCGACTCAGGAGAGCCTCGGGAAGTGTCCAGAGACGTTCTCCGTATCCCTTCCATGCCTCATCCTCGGTGACCTCGACAGGAGGATTGAGCATGATGAGCGTGAATTGGGCGCTCCGGTAGACATCCGCCATACGATAGAGATCCTTGTTGATCTCTGCGGGTGAACTCGTCTTATCTACCAAGGTGAGATCAACCCAGTATGCAGTTTCCCCGAGAGATGTCAAGATGGCCTCGACGTTGGTAATGAACGCCTCTTGCAAGCTGAGTCTGGTCGTTTCGTCTGCACCTTCAGGAATGATATCATCGTATCTGTAGGAGATGGCGACATATCTCTGTTGCTTAATGATGTCTGACTCAGAGCAAATATTCCAAGACTCCAATGCAGGGTCGTAGATAATGAGTCGGCGTGGATATGGGGAATGAGTGATTTCGCGAACGGGCTCCTCCCCTAGTCGCTCTGCGCGAAGAGAATACTCGCGAGGGGAACGAGAAATCCAAAGGTGTCCCTTGTATCCCGATAGATAGGCAGGATACAATCCCGTGTGCTTCGGTGGACAGAACTGTGGCCATGCAAGTGTGAGCATGAACCAGATCCAATACGGGAGCCAATTGGGATGAGAGAAGTCGTGGGACATCAACCAGACGGCGAGCTTCGTCCTTGCGGGGGTATCTGCCGAAAGAAGGATTTCCGTCCTCTCGAAATTGCGGTGCTGAGGTTGGACTGCTTGGACTACAAGCTGTTTACACCTGCCAGTAGTAGGACTAATGTATCGCTGCTCTGCCCCGTGGAACGTGGGCCGATACTGATTATCAAAGCAACAGTGTTGCTCAGCTCCCAGGACTGGCTGGGTCTGATTTGCGGGCATCATCGATTGACCTAAGTTCTTTGGTGTTTAACAAGCGCCAAAGGAACAGATACAAACTCACCTGAAAGTCAGAAGTCAGGGAAAATGAGCGCAGACCGTCATTCCTGCTTCAATTTATAGTTTTGGCGTATCAAACCAGCTCCAACTGGCACACGCCAGAATCATGGTGTGTCATCAACTAAAGGTGGAGTCGTAGTTTGATTAGGGACTCTCAAACTGGTAGAATTGTTACGGGGACTCCCAAACCGGTAGAATTGTTAAACAACTCTACCAGTTTGAGAGTCCCTATATTGGTTCTTCTTAAGATTTTAGCCGATATTGGTCCCAAGCGGTAACAATCAACATAACACTGCCTCGTCAACCCACTAGTAATACGAGCTAGTATGTCCGAGAACTTGGAACGAAAATTCGCGTGAGGTTTAATCTCCGCTCAAATAACGGAAGTGTGAGGGCATCTGGGGAATTGGCCTTTCCGAACGTCCGGACATAGCAAATATAACCAAGCAAAGTTGTAGCGGATATTGAACTATGCTCAAGCCGTAGTGTTGCTGTCGAGGCGAACTAACTTCGAGGTTAATTCGCTTCGGTTCGGATAAGTGCCACTTTGGCGCAGTTAGTGTTGCTGTTGAGGCGAACTAACTTCGAGGTTAATTCACTTCGGTTCGGATAAGTGCCACTTTGGCACAGTTTGGGAACACCAAATTGGGAACAAAGTCACCTCGTACAACTTCGAGAGGCCCGTCGAAATACTGTACTATATAGACTATCTTCATTATCTTTGCACATATCTAGAACTATCTATTTCCAATGGCCCCTCAGCTTTGCTCTCAAATACATTGTTGGTGTCAAGAAACTGCAGTGAGCCTATGAGGGTCATAAATCGGCCAATTACCTTGCTTGCAAGGTCTCGCCTGTCGTTACTCACCCCCGAGACAATAACAACAAAGAGTACATAAAAGGAACATTTCTCACATATATTGTCAAAGCGGCCAGTGATGTCTGTGAGCTCGTCATTGCGGACTCAACAGGCACACACACTCCCCTTTGTTGAATCTTTCATGGTGGAAGATAAACCCTGCAACAATAGCATGGCAACGCAAGCAAGGTCTACACCGACGTTCAGTCAGCACTTCCCGAGTTTCCTATCAAGACTGAAATTTCACCAATCGTTGCTCCCAGTCTAGACAATAAGAACAAACTATAAAAGGTAATATCTTCACGTGTACTTCCCAGAGACAGCGAGTATACCAATGGATGCATGTCGAACCCACTGTAAATGGAAACATATGTATGTTGTTGTCCCATGGAAACATGGATGGGAGCGAGGGAAATATGATTGAACCGCTGAAAAAAAAAGGCTGAAAAA
The DNA here is from genome assembly GCA_038094615.1 of Heimioporus aff. retisporus. Lineage (NCBI taxonomy): Eukaryota > Fungi > Basidiomycota > Agaricomycetes > Boletales > Boletaceae > Heimioporus > Heimioporus aff. retisporus. The sequence goes on from JBBPUI010000262.1 coordinate 12,702, forward strand.
TCCAACATGCTAGCGCGGGCAAGGTTTTACGCCAGCACTCAGTGCTTCCCGAGTAGAATAATCTAATTGGTTGGCAATGATGGGCCGGTTTCCAGACACTTCGACCCACTTCGAGAGGTGGCAAGAGGTCACTTCGCGCCACTTCGGTACCACGAACCATGTCGAACTCAGCCCAAATTTCCACTTCGATTCACCTCGGTTCACCTCGCGGCAACACTAGACTTTGTGAAAATTTTCACTCATGTCACAAAGGTGTGACTTGTGACAGGCTAGCACACACAGGGGGGTATGACCCCCCTCTCTCTCTAGCCCCTCGTGCGGTGGCTGCGCTGGCGTCCCCCGCCGGCATCGCTCGCCGTTCACGTTCGTTCCGCTCGTTGCGTTGCGTTCGAACGTGAATACACGGGGGCGTGCTATGTATCGCCGCTCGTGGCGTCACCTGCGCCCGCCAAGCACGCGACTGTGGGAACGGGTCACCGCGCGTCAACGGTGGCCACCACGGGCCGAGTATATCTCCCATCTACTGCTTTTAGTCCAATTAACATTGTCATCTCGACCAGTGGCATCCGGTCATCTTGGAGTCTACTCGAACTTGGCCTCGACACTGACCTCGAGACTGCATCCTGGTCATGTTCCTGCCGCTGCTCTTCCCTGCCCTACGCCCCTCATCTCGAAGACCCTCTTCCCTTGATGTAACCCACACACAGGTCACATGTTCTATTTTCCAAGGTCTACAGCCTATCCGTAGCAGTGCTTAAACGAGACTATTGTTGTGGTTATCAGAGGCCTAGTAAGGTACATGAATTACATGAAATTGTCCTAAAGCAATATACAGTAATGGGCCCTCCTCAACCAATCGGTCATCGCTTAGTTGAGCGCGATCCAGTCGCACGCAGGCATGGATTGGCCGACATGCCACGGCATCCTGATGACCGTCTCCTTGTGCAGTTCATTGACCGTACATCTCTCGCTGCACAACACAAATCGCCCCATCCCAGACTCCCGACCCGTGAACAAACATACCGTCGGCGGGCGCTCCGCACGAAAGTAATACACCGTTGCCGAGTGAGTGTCGACGAGCGAGTATAGATCATCATCCTCTCTCGGATCCATCCCGCCCTTGAGCATCTTCAGTTGCGCTGGGTCTCCGCGTCGAAACCTGCCTTTGTCGGTTTGAGACAGAAGGGTGCCAGAGGCGCTGTAAAAGGTTCTTGGCACAGAGGATATTGCACCCCCATACATGAGTTCTGAAGCTTCTTCTGCAGAGATCAGCCCCTTTACGCCAACCAACCATGGCTGTGCATTCATTATGCGTCCAGAGGTCCCATATGCAACAGAAGTAGGGGCGTATAATAGCAGAATGGCTGCGATCACGATTGCAATTATAGACCCCACGTGATAGCCATTATAACTGACAGCTTGCAAAGCAGCCACCCACAACAAGACTGCGGTCGCGATAACTTCCCAAAAAATATAGGGAACGTGTGTAGCAATCAAACGGGTGAATGACCGTCGAGTGGCGAAGCCCACAGAGGGGAAATTTCTCCACCGGATCGCAGCTGCCCGACAACCTCCAAGGACAAGTGCATGATTCTCGGTCATTCCCACCACTTGGATGTCCGTTTCAATATCCCATAGATTTGCCCCCCATTCGTCTCTCTCAGCATACCAGGAGGCTGGACCGGGGATCTCAGGAGGGAGGAGAGACACCATCCGCTCCACAAGTCGGTCATTGTCATTCGCCATTGACAGCCTCACAAGCGCCTGCAACTCTGTTTCCTGCGGGTGGGGATGGATGCGATGTTGGAAGAAGCCCATCAGTGCATACACCCGCTCTGCCCCAAACAACCTTTCAGCTTCTTTACTCTCTACAAGTCGCTCCAACGTCCTGCTCGTCCGTCTCCAGAGGGCTGATTTAAGCATAGTCAGTCGTTCTAGCCGCTCCAGTGGATCTCTTCCTGCGTATGAATCGATGATGGAAGACTCCTCGTCCAGTTGAGCATAGGCACGATTTGCGAGCTGATGTAAAGTGACTGGTGTAACTTCGCAATCTCTAAACCTGTACTGCAGTTCGCGACTCAGGAGAGCCTCGGGAAGTGTCCAGAGACGTTCTCCATATCCCTTCCATGCCTCATCCTCGGTCACCCCGACAGGAGGACTGAGCATGATCAGTGTGAATTGCGCTCCCCGGTAAACATCTGCCATGCGATAGAGATCCTTGTTGATCTCCGCTGGAGAACTTGTCTTGTCTACCAAGGTGAGATCGATCCAGTATGCAGTTTCTCCGAGAGATGCCACAATGGCCTCGACCTTGGCGATGAACGCCTCTTGCAAGCTGAGTCTGGTCGTTTCGTCGGCGCCTCCAGGGACAATATCGTCGTATCTGTAGGAGATTGCAACATATCTCTGTTGCTTGATGATGCTTGGCTCAGAACAAACATTCCAAGACCTCGAAGCGGTGTCGTAGATGATGAGTCGACGTGGATATGGGGAATGCGTGATTTCACGAACGGGCTCTTCCCCTAGTCGCTCTGCTCTGAGAGAATACTCGCGAGGGGAACGGGCAATCCAAAGTTGTCCTTTGTAACTCGACAGATAGGCAGGATACCATCCGGTATGTTTCGGTGGACAGAACTGTGGCCATATGAGCGTGAGCATGAACCAAATCCAGTACATGAGCCAAAGTGGGTGGAAGGGGTTGTGGGATACCAGCCAGATAGCGAGTTTCGTCCTCGCGGGGGCGTCTGCCGAAAGGGAAATTTCTGTCCTCTCAAAATTGCCGTGCTGAGGACGGACCGCTTGGACTACGAGTCGTCTACACCGGCCGGTAGTAGGGCTAACATATCGCTGCTCCGCCCCATGGAACGTGGGCCGATACTGGTTATCATAGCAACAGTGCTGCCCAGTTCCCAGTGGTGGGGGACGAGCCCAATACGCGCGAAGCCTGATCATGGATTGACCTGGATTGAATAATACTTAACGAGCGCAATAGAAATGGTACAAACCAACCTGAAAGTATGAGGTGGGAGAACTGTCGACTGTCGAGCGGTCTGCTCGGCTTTATACAACCAAGGCCCAACACCTGCCAGACACTGGCATGGTGGCGCAGAGATGCAAAGCTGTAGGTGGAAACGCTTTCCGCATGTACGGCATGGTTTCCGGTTACCTTTCTCGACTATCATGGCAGTGGATCAAATGATCCCTTTTTTTATTTCGATCAAGAGAATTTCACCGCCGAGTGACTCGGAGTATCATCATCGCTCAATATTTGAAGTAACCGAAATGGACCTATGCAGAAAAAAAGGAAGCACGCGAGGTGTGACTCTACAGGTTCTAAATGGTTCCTGTCAGCACCGTCATGCTGGCTAATTCATCCACGTGGGGCGCTCACATCGCCTGGAAAGGTGTCCCCCACCTAGCAGTTGGCACCGTGCGCGAGCAAAGAACTAGTTGTTTTATTCACGTTTCGCGCTCGTGCTCATAGGGAATGCCAATTGCAATGCTGCATCTCAGATTACCCAGCATAGTAGTTTGTTCCCAAGCTACTCATTGGCTGTAGGGTACAAGTCAATTTCCGGGATGGCAATTTGGACCCTTGATTGGACATACTGGGACAGCTGGGGCCTGTTGCTTGACGAGGCAGTCCACAAGGCATTTACTTCTCTATCCAGCACTGCTGCGTCGGTAGCTTTGTGCGGACAGACTTCCAGCGATGGACAAATCAAAGAACTACTTTCAAGTTATACAGTTAGTGTGTCATAAATAATCAAATAAGCGGTCCAGATGCAATAAAAGTACTTCGTTTGTTTTTTGAGTTGCAAACCGTGACATTCGTTCCGCTCGTTGCGTTGCATCTGAACATGAATGCATGGCACCCTCACGCCCGCCAAGCACGGGACCGTGGGAACGGATCAACGCGCATCAGCCAACGAACAGCCGAGTGCAATACTTACCGTGCATGACATCATACCGTTTGACGCCTCGTATTAAGCCATCTTCACGCAGTAGTACCTGACCGGACCGACCATCGGCCACTGCATTCTACTGCGGTACTTCTGCTGCATTATCCTTGTCCCGTGTTTGGACTTCAGGGATCTGTCGGAGTGCCAAGGCATATGACGACCCCACTTGTCGGGCCAGCGAATCGGCGACTCACTGGCAACTTGGCAATTGGGCCGTGTAGGCTTATCCACCTCCCTACCATTCTGCCTGATGCTTGGTTGGTGCTCCTTTGCCTTCAGCTTGTAAGAAACGTGACGGAACTCCCCTTGGTCACTCAATAAAATTCCGACGTGCGTTTGTGACAAGGACAAACTCCGTCCCAGCTCCTCCGTAATGCGTGGGCTTCTCGAATTGGAACTAGCATGATCTAAACTACAGGAACTTTCCACAAACAAGTAGGGTCCCTGGAACTAGATAGGCGGCATCCCGCCATATAGTCTGGCCCAGTTTTTGCAGACATGCGCGTCATTCACATCTATTACCCTTGTCATTGACATGCGAGAACATAGCTAGGCCAACTTGTCCCCAGTTCTGCCGTCGGTAATCCACGGAGCCCTGCAGAACACATTCTACATCGACGTCGTTGACTCCACCATCGAAGACGAGTCAGCCTTATACTGCAAGCAATAATGTTACGTAGTATAGTCAGTCTTTCCAGCCTCTCCAGCGGATCTCTTCCTGCATATGAATCGATGATGGAAGACTCTCATCCAGTTGAGCATAGGCACGATTTGCGAGCTGATGTAAAGTGATTGGTGTAACCTCGCAATCTCTAAACCTGTACCGCAGTTCGCGACTCAGGAGAGCCTCAGGAAGCGTCCAGAGACGTTCTCCATATCCCTTCCATGCCTCATCCTCGGTCACCCCAACAGGAGGACTGAGCATGATCAGTGTGAATTGTGCGCTCCGATAAACATCTGCCATACGATAGAGATCCTTGTTGATCTCCGCTGGAGAACTTGTCTTGTCTACCAAGGCGAGATCGATCCAGTATGCAATTTCCCCAAGAGATGCCACGATGGCCTCGACCCTGTCGATGAACGCATCTCGTAAGCTGAGTCTGGTCATTTCGTCTGCGCCCACAGGGGCAATATCGTCGTATCCATAGGAGATGGCGACATATCTCAGTTGCTTGATGGTGTTTAGCTCAGAGCAAACATTTCAGGACTTGGATGCAGGGTCGTAAATGATGAGTCGGCGTGGATATGGGGAATGCGTGATTTCGCGAATGGGCTCCTCCCCTAGTCGCTCTGCTCTGAGAGAATACTCGCGAGGGGAACGGGCAATCCAAAGTTGTCCTTTGTAACTCGACAGGTAGGCAGGATACAATCCGGTATGTTTCGGTGAGCAAAACTGTGGCCATATGAGCGTGAGCATGAACCAAATCCAATACGCGAGCCACTTGGGATGGAATGTACTGTAGGACATCAGCCAGATCGCGAGTTTCGTCCTTGCAGGGGCATCTGCCGAAAGGGAAATTTCTGTCCTCTCAAAATTGCCGTGCTGAGGATGGAACGCTTGAACTACGAGTCGTCTACACCGGCCGGTAGTAGGGCTAACATATCGCTGCTCTGCCCCATGGAACGTGGGCCGATACTGGTTATCGTAGCAACAGTGCTGCCCAGTTCCCAGTGGTGGAGGACGAGCCCAATACGCGCGAAACCTTATCATTGTCAACCTGGTCACTGACTTTAACAAACATCAATGGAATAGGTACGAGCTGACCCGAAGGTCTGAAGTGAGGGTATGAATGTCGACCACCGAGTATTTCTACCTTAGTTTATGGTCCTGACGTATCGGAAGTTGTGGGCCAAGAGTACTAGTGGAAAGGACGTGCTCCCAGTACTCCAACAGCGCGGAAGGCGGTGACTCTTACCCGATGAAGGGAAACGGACGCGATCACTCGGCGCTCGTGGTAAGGTGGCATCGTGCGGACTCGTACGTGCGACTTCAATCCATGACCGTGATTTGAAGTAACTAAAGAAAAGTGTACGGAGAGTTGCTTAGTTCCCGGTCGTTGTCCAATTCTACAACCTACCACTGGTCATCTGATTCATGACAGAACGTGAGCCTGTGGGATGCGGGGGCATGGAGCAAGCACTGTGCGAATGTGATGCGACTTGGGTTGCCGGGTCCGCAGTAGTAGTTGCCAACCATCTGCATGCCAGCAGGCTTTCCCAGGGTCTCTAAGGTGAGGATCAGGGCACAATCCGTTTGGGCATAGGGTTTGTGTTTTTGAGCCTACGGAAGTCTGACCATTTACCCTCTCGAAACCGAATTATAATGTTTATAGGGTGCAAGGAAGGCTAGTGGCCTTATCGATGAGGAGCCGGCAGTGCCGCCACTGCTAGTGACCTCGACATTACGCTACGGAGGGCAAATAGGACCTACTATGATCCGAGTGGTCAGCATGAAAGCTGGCCCTTCAACGCCGTGCACAGTGGCACACGGTTTTGGTTTGCCGGTGAGCTCGACACGATACCTATGCGCTCAGTGGCAGTGCGTGGCTGGTTTGAACCACCATGTCTGTCGTCCACCTTATCCCAGTCATATCTTCCACCGCTACTCTTACCCTCGCAGTCTCTGAATACCAGTCTCTGATCCCCTGGCTCACATTACCTTTACCCACTGCTACATCCGGCGCTCGCCTCCCAAACCACCTCTCCGCGTGGTTTGATCGCTGGTTCAAACCGGTCCTCGTCAGCGTCGTCGTGCTGGGAATCACCTCCACGTGGGGCGGATACGCTGCCTGGAAAGATACCCTTGACCCAGCACGCGCGCTGTACAAGTACGGCACCGGCTTTGCTCTCGCGCATTTCGCGTTTGCACCGCCCGTAGGTCGCTCGCTTTTCTGGCTCTGGCTTGGGCGCCAATGGCATCCTTAGATCGCACAGTGCATCTTACGGCTCGCCCGCGGTCATGCGAATCCACAGGATGAGCTCGTGCTCTGGCTCAAAATACACACCGTCAGAACGCTGACGACGGATGTGCCCGCGTTCCTCTGTTTCGTTAGGGCATTCTTGCACACCATCTAATGACCTTTATCGTTCTCACCTGTACCGCCCTGGAATGAGAACGGTGATGCGACGCCCACAAGGCAGTGTTCCAATCTTTGTCCAGCCTATTGTCATATAAAACAAGCAAAGATTACAATGTAACACTTCAACGTCACTATCAACTTGTACCAAATTAATATTAGTAGTATACATTAGCAGTACAAAAATTCCAGGTCATATTTATACGCTTCCCAATCAACCTGCAGTAACCCACACTGACAAAGCGGTTCCAGCCGTGCCGCCAAATTCTCCACCAGCATGTGTGGTGGCATGCAATCATACGCGATATTAATCTTCACGGGCTTGCAAGACAGATACCGCAGTCGCGTAATCCCCTGCTCTGCCATCGCATACCGCTTCTCGATCATATCTCCAACCATGGACACCGTCTCTCTCGTGTCCCAGTATACGAAGAGCCGTTCCAAGCGTGGAAGCAGACAGTCGACTGTCTCTCCTTGCACCCGCGGCGTCAATACCCCCAAGAGCGCCTTTGGTGATGACTCCTCGTCCGGGTGATACTCGAGCTCCGTCAACTGCGGGGTCTCCTCCAGCAACGCAATCATGTTCTCCGACGTGAAGAACTTGGAGCTAGTCGCGAATCGGAAGTGCCGTAGCGACTGTCCGTGCGTTTGCAGGAACGCCTTCAGAGGGCTGTGATACAACACCATCTCTCTCCGGGGACAAAAGTCATCGATCGCGAGCGCGTTGAGCCGTGGTGCCTCCAACGCGTTGAGGAAATCGCCCAATTGCGTCGTGTGAACGGCCTCTCGGAGCAGCTGCAGTTGAAGGCATTCGAGGTTGGGGAGTGTAAACGGCTGGAGCGGCGCTTCCCGCGCGGCGTTGTCGATGGCGATATTGCACTCCTTGAGCGACGTGCATTGCTGGAGGATAGACACGTAGTCCGTGATAGAGGACGTGCTCGTGCGTGCGTCGTGCATGAACGAGAGGCATGTGAGCGTAGCCCACGGCACCTGCACGTCTCGGATAGAGAGACCAGCCAACGACAAGCACAGCTGATCCAACGGCGCAAGAGAGAGATCAAACCGCACGGGTTGCACTTCCTCGTCCTCTTCTAGCTGGCGGTTGCCGAAAAACGATAAGCATTGGCCTCCGTCGGTTACGTCAAATGTGGTAAGTGAGGTACACCCCGCGGTGAAGGCCCGGCAAACAAGCCTGTATATCACAGGCGAGTTTTGTAAGCGAATGTGAACCGTCCTCCACCTCGCCGCGTGAGCAGCGATGATGTCGAAGAGATTCTTAAGACCGGGCAGCGCCCGCTCTGTCTTGCACAGGATAATAAGGTTCAAAGGGAGACTGCCCGAGTGTGCTAGCCATGTCTGCAAGACCGGCAATGCATCCCTCCGAAGCTCGTCCGAGTAGCGCCCATCGCAAACATTAACAAAGATGTCCCGCCACAGCCGAGGCGTTGCGTGGGCGACGGCCCGCCAGGAACGACACACGCGTCCGAGCAAGAGCGGCGCCGTCTTGCTCCTCGCCATGGTCGACAACATTGCACGCGAGTTAGCAGCGTCAAGACAATGCTCGAATATCTCGGACAGGAGCTCAGGTGGTAAACGTTTGATGGGGGCGAGGGTCGCATGGAGCTTGACCAACGCGTCTTTCGTTTGAAGCTGGCGCTGTTCCATTTCCGCGAGACGTGCTTTGAGGTGTCCGACATAGCGCTCGAGGGTGGCAAGTTGACCTTGGTGCTCCTGGATGAGAGTCTTGATATCGCAAGACACTTCGTCAGAAGGACAAGAGTTGGAACAAAGCAAGGACGAGTAGGTATGCTAAACCAACATTGGTGATGTACAACGGTAAAATGCACGAGCAGTACTCACGGGTATTTGGAACGATCCACGCTCGCTCGTAGTCAAGAGGTTGTCTATCATTTTAAGTTGAAAAACTGGCGCACGTTTCAGCGCATCTGCTTGCAGGTTTAAATAGTCACTTACTGCAATATGGAGGAGGGGAAGAATGCAACTCTGATGCGACCGTTGTTTCGACATACCCACTTTTGAATCAGCCGGTACGAAATACGTCCGATCTGCGCCCGCAAACCGAGTAAGGCAAAAGGGTCCATAACCTGAATCGATCACGGCAGACACGAGGATCTGGCATGCTACCGTACGTCCGTGGAGAGGGGGATGAAGAAGGATGACCGTGACGTTCTAGTGGCAGTCTTGGCATGCATGGTGCCACATCATTGAAGAACTCAGTGGTGTCTGAGCGGCCGAATACTATCACGTCTTTGGGAGGTAGAGCTTTACTGCTTCCCTCTGTAATGTCCGCCTCCAACGGCTCAGCGACGATCAATTGACTTTGCCACGAAGCGAACGTCGCCGCCAGTTCCCACACCTTCATGAATCACAGCCATATCGGCCGTGATAGGTATGACATGGGACAACACTGTGAGTTGTCAAGAGAGCTTGGGACGATAGTTTTGATGTCCCTCTTTCCAGACTCCCACCATGCAAACCGTTCCAAGGGGGAAATCCTGGACCGCCAGCAAAGCTACGTCTTCGGTGGGTGCAAGGTCGTCTCCGTGCTTGCGTAACAGTAGTCCACGCGCCGCATTGATAATAACGATGGTGCCTCAGAATCCGGATCTCGTTTGGGGTGACCTGTTGAACAACTCGGTGCCACGGATTTAGAGGCATGTCAGTACTGCATATGGATCGACGATGAGCGTGCTAAAGGAAGTTATCAAGAGAGCACATACTGGTTTGATACAAATGGCCGTTATCTACGTGGTCACGCGACAGAGGAGCTCAACACGTTGCAAACGGATCTCCGCCAGTGGGAAGAAGAACCAAAAGAAAAGACGTTACTGCTGTAACTCTCGCCTTATCGATTCAGGGTCTATAGACTATAGACCACTCCAACGAATACTATGGGATTTGTTTCATAATGATCAGAACATTGCTCTCACATCAATGTGTCTAGAACTCATGGAGTGGGATTTCGTAAAGACTGGCAGTGCCTTGATAATGGCCAGGACGGTCTCATGGAACGATACTAAGACACAATTACCGAGTCTCAGCATGCCCGCCCCTCCACATCCTGTCAAATAACAGGGACAAACTCGGACTTGCGACCGCGCGTGCGGGAGCATTCGACAAGGGGGATTCCTATAGGCTGTGCGCTCGTCTTCCACGGCGACACTTTGGGCACGGCAAATGCGGCTATCCTGGGGTGCGCTCACAATCGACACATCCAAAAGTCGTTCCCCACATCACGCCGAGACTGCCGCCCCCCGAGGACGTCAAAGTCGTATAAACAAACGGAGCATTACATAAACATTCTGTTCTGGAAGCACGTAACCCCGTGAGCCGCGTTATCGCGGTATCGCATGCACGCCCCGATCTGCCTCGAGTGAGCTTCATCTACCATTCAGCACTTGGAGTACGATGTATGATATATGATGTACGGCATTATCATCAACAGTCATGACCCAAACGAACACGCGTTTTCCATTGCCACGTCTTTGACTCTGAACGGATACATATCATCCGATCTCGTCCGATGCAACCGCGCGAACAAGGGGTTGGGACAGATATAAGTGAGTACGCCGACCTATGGACAGGTGTTCCGGAATGAACCTTACAATCAGCCCGAGACTGGTACCAAACGGGGATCGCATCGTTCAGTGGGTTGGACAGCTGTCCATCATGACATGCATGACACTAGACAGCTGTCTGCGACATCGCAACCGGGAATCACAGTACTTCGGCTAATCTCATTCCCAGACCCTCTAGTGGACCGACCGGATCGTCGTTGAAATCTCTACCAATTTGGGCAGAAAGAGTGTAGTAGCAAAGTCTGTGAGACTGAAACGGCTTCGTTCCTTTCCTGTTCATAATTAGTCTATATGACCACGTAAAGCAGTTGCGCATGGGGCAAGACGGAGGATTTCTTGAACCCGGTGTCTTAGCTATGAATATGTATTGATACTTTCATGTCGACAAGCATACCTGATTCTTTCTTGATCACTGCTAGTTGCATATATAAATGGATGTGTGGCCGAAAGTCCAGCAGTCCCACACATATTGCCAATTACCTTTACAATATTTTCTACTAACCAGCTTCACTAAAACGCTTACACACTAACAAAAAAAATTAGCAGTTTCCAAAGCAGAAAGAGAGAGTCGGGACGATGTTAAGATGATTGTGATAATCACAGCGTGCGACACACCCGATCGCCGGACAACGATTCGTGCCATATATATTACTCAATGGAAGCCACCGCTAGTAGCCAGATTCACAAGTACCGGCACGAGAACAGACTGGCGCGTGTTCGAGCAAAGAGCCTATACTATCGGTTTATAAAGTCCGCGGATTGCAGCTTGTAGAACGTCGCGCAGGTCATGTGACTAATAATGAGAAGCATCTCGTCCTTTTCGTGATCGTTTTCGTTCCAGTGTCATATCAATATCTGTGAAAGATAAAAATGCTACCACGCGATCCACGCAATAAACGACTGCTCGCGCGTGGGTTAGTCAGCCATGGCCGACGACCGATGGCAATGCCTCACCTTGGGGTACGTCCTGACAATTAGCTTGCGCAACTCGTCCATTATCAGGATACCCAATCCGAAAGAAAGCGGAATGCCCCAGAACATGCCAGGGATGGGTCTCATATTAAAGACGCGTTGGAGTCCAGGTCCGTACAGGTTAATCACAGCAATCACAGCGGTGGAAACCATACTGCAAGGAATGACCAGATTGCGACGAGGACCCCAAAGTGGGTTCGAGTGCACCATAGAAACTCGACGGTTACGGACGGAGAGTAAAGTGCCATACTGGCCAAAGACGACCGTAACGTAGCTGCAAAGGCGCAAGGGTCAGTGAAACGGGCCCAGAGCAATTTCCCAGCGACGCACTACACGCAAGTCCCCACGTTGACAAATTCTGTGAGTTGGTCAATGGTGAAATCTTGCCAGCCGTCTTGCCACTTGTTATACACCAAGATGACGTCGTAGAAACCTAGACCCCGCTGCTGCATGTACAAGAACCACATGCCCATTGCACAGGGCCAAAGCATGAGTCCGATGAACTGGCCAGATGATCAGCCTTGTGTCCAGTTTACAAGTACTGGTCACTCACAAAGTAAACTTGCACGAATAAGCGCCAGTCTGTCAACCTATCCGTGCGTGCATTCCGCGGCTTACGGGTCATCAGGTCTGCACCGTGCAATTAGGAAACATTCAAGTACTGCAGTGTTAGGGCAACCCACCAGCCTCCGCTTTCTCGTACATCAGAGATATTGACATGACGACGTCGTTCGTGATACAGAAGCAAACCTGCTGGTACGTCGTCATGGGCATCTGCATACCAAAAAGAACATTAGCCAAGACAGCCATGAATTCCGCATAGCTTCCAGCCTGCAGCGCAAGTTAATCCCCATCGAGAACACTTGCAGAGCACCACTGACTGGCATGAGATAGAGTGTAACCTTTTTGAGGTTATCAAACACAAGACGACCCATCTCAATGGCAACCGGTATCGACGCAAAGTCGTTCTTGAGAAGGATTAGCGCGGCTTGAAACCACGTCAGCGAAGCAAGGGCCGTAAGCGAGACCGACATACCAGCTTCCTTCGCGACATCGCTCCCACTGCCCATCGCCACACCAATGTCGGCAGCTTTCAACGCAGGAGCATCATTGACGCCATCACCCGTAACTGCAACCGTGTTGTCTCCACGAGCCTTGATCTCCTCAACGATCTTCATTTTTTGATCGGGGGTTGTGCGAGCAAATACGATCTCGGTGTACGTCCCAATGATGACATCCCAGTTGGATGCGGTGAGCGTTGAAACGTCTTCACCGGTCAAAACAAGCGCCTTGAGCCCGTCGTCGTCTGAGGGTTTGATATCAGAACGTGACTCTGAAGAAGCTTCTTCGGATGCGACGGCTTTGATATCATCAATCGTATCGAATCGGTCTTGAGACACAATTCCGACCTGACAAAAAGTATAAGCACTCAATCACAAGGAAAATTCGAGAACAACCTACCTGGCGTGCGATCGCCACTGCCGTAAGTTTGAAATCGCCAGTGACCATGAAAACGCGAACGCCGGCCCGTCTGATCGTCGCAATCGCAGCTGGCACGTCCTCACGAGGAGGATCACGAAGACCAACAAGGCCGACGAGCGTCAAATCTTGCATTTCGGCATACATCAGCTCTTCCATCGTGTTTGCGGGTAAATTGGGTTTGACTCCGTCCAAAGGCTTACGACAACTGTGGGACAAGTCAGACGCCAGGTTCTCCTCAACACGGAAAAACAGGAAGATTCACAGTGCAAGCACCCGTTTTCCTTCGCTTGACCACGCGTTTTGAATTGCAGACATCTTTTGCCTTTGATCCGTCCCGAATGGCACCGGAGTGCCGTCGCTCTGCAACACACTACTGCATGAGGCAAACAGTACGTCCGGACCGCCCTTGACCAGGATCCATCCTGAACCGGCATCCTTCTCGGCATTTGGAACGACAAACGTCAGCGCCCATTTATTGCGTGAGTTGAAAGGGATCTCGAAACGTTTCGTCCAAGATTGCAACAAGTTGGAAGAATCAATCTCTAGGCTGGAGACCGAAAGGCCCTCAGAAAAGCGTAAAAGGGCGGTGTCCGTTGGGTCACCCTTGACCGTGCGTTCTTCAATTGGCTTGTTGAGCGTCAACGCGTCGAATTTGGCAGCATTGCACAGTCGAGCGATTTGATGAATAAATTTGAGACCAGTAAGGTTCGCTGGCTCCGACGTCTTTGAGGCCTCCTCCGGAATATCACGGACAGCAAAATGAGTATCGAGAAAGGCGATGCTTTCGAGCATCTATACACCCTCGATAAGTGACCGAGCAAGAACTCTTACCAGAACGACGCACCATCTTTCCTGCAGTAAGTGTACCTGTCTTGTCGGAGCACAACACTGACATGCATCCCAGTGTCTCGACGGTGGCTAGATTTTTGACCAGTACGGAACGCTTGGCCATACGGCGAGCAATGACAGTTAACGAGAGGGCAACGCTGATCGGCAAACCCTGCGAAGGTGTTAAACAGGAAAAATGGAAAGGGACCGGAAACACATACTTGGGGGACGAAAGCAGTAAGACACCCGATCGAATTTACGATGGCCGTACTGGTCGTGTCATAACCGGGGTACGACTTCCGCAACCAAACACCGTAGAGAAGAAGCGAAAGGACGAAAAAGAACAGAGCAAAACAAGAAATGATTTTGGTGAAAAACCAGAC
>JBBPUI010000263.1:0-26943 GCA_038094615.1 Heimioporus aff. retisporus
CCAGGGCCAAGCGTTCTATCGACTCGAAATGCTTGGCTCCAGCACGTCCTCTTTTGGACGGCTGGTCACCAGTCTACGCATATAAGCGACCCGTGTCGCGGAGGGTCAGCATGGGCGTCATGCCCTCCTGCTTTTTACTCCCTCTGTCTGGTGCTGCGGTGAGCTCTCTAAACGCCTCCTCGGAGGTAGGGCTGCGGTCGGGGTAGCGGTATGCACCGACGAAAGTGTTCGCAGGCTCGAGACCGCTGCCTTGACCGCCCCCCACTTCCCGTCCTGCCTGCACCGCGCCGAGCGCGGCCACCCCTATCGCGCGGTCCGAATCATCGGAGACGGACGTCCAACGGACAGTGCAAACAGACCATAAGTACTTTGGTTCCCTCTCTCGTTCGCCATCGCTTACTTGTTCCCTACCGGCAATCTCTAGAATTGGACGTGTGCCTCAGACCCGCTACGTCAGTAGCAGGCACCAGCGGGGGCCAGCATACAATGCATATTTCACGTACCAAGATACATACATACATTTACGACGCAACACGGTGCGATCACACAAGATGTTCCCAGCGCTCGCGCTCAATCCTCGACGACGAGTATGGAAGCTCCACCATCCTTCGTGACTCGACGGCGCGTCTTCATCAGAATATAACGTCTTCCGAACTGGTTCAGCTTTGGGATCTGGTTCGGAGCGACGGGCCTTTGGACTCCTTGGACGGTGGTAGGTGGAGATCCGTCTGGGAATACACCAAAGCCGGATGGCGCAAGAACGATCGCCTCTCCGGTCTATGTTCCCAGATGAGCACCGAAAGAAATAGCCTATCCGTGCGGTCTCACCTCAAGCCTGACCACGCGATCAAATGCATCTTCCGTCGAGATGTCGGCAGACACGTGTTTCGCTAAATGCTCCCACCAAGATGGGGAAGAGAATCGATGCAAGATGGCGACGGTACAGAGGTCGAGAAGGACGGGGGGCACGACGGTTGGTTCTAAAAATGGATGTTCAGAAACAGGAACCGTGTACGCTCTCTCTGCTTGCCTTGGGTACTGATGATCAGACGCATCGCCAGGTGGCGTTGCTCTCGCGCGAGCGTCAACAAGCACTTGGTGAGTCCAGACACGGACTTGTGAGGGGATAGATACTGAAAACGAGTTGATGAGGTGGCACATGTGAACGCGTGTGGACTCGCCTTGTGGGCCTCATCGACAACGAGCACCTTCCCGGTGCCAACGTCCGCCCTGACGAACAAGCGGGTGATAATCTCGAACAAGCCACATGCAGAGGCAGGATCGATAAAAGGATCGGAGAGATCGACGATGGTGAGCTGGCCGGCCTGAAATCGATCGGTTTGGGGCGTGGATCGAGGACGGGTATCCAAAAAGGACGTCAATAACGCCATTCGTTGTTGCAAACCAGTGAGTTGGGCGGGGTTAAACGTCTCCTTCTTGTCTTCTAGTCGTTTCATAAATTCGTCATAGCTAAAATCTTCACCAAGATCCCGCAAAATGGACTAGGGTCGATCAGCTCTCCTTCAGAGTGGAACAAAGGACAAGCACTCACGAGGATGCCTTGAATGTACAGCGGCGCGGATTCGGATGAACCGACGGCCATCATCGACAGGAATGCCTGTGCATCTAGTTCGTTCTTTTTGAGTAACAGAGGTTCGACCGTGACATGCTTCCCAAGTGGGGCGTAGACGGCCGTCATCGTCTTGAGCGACGACCGCGATACAAAGACTTTGACCTTGGGAGTGTTCACGGCGGGAAGGTCTGAGAGCGCAATCCATGCGGCTTCACTGGGCCTAGCACTAGGTCCACCTTCGCCAAAATGAAGGACGAGGCCCGAAAGAGACTTTTGGAGGTATCCAAGAGGTCGCAAATTGGGAATAAACATGCTTTCCAACAGAATCGAGACAGTATGTGATTTTCCAGAACCTTGGACGCCGCAGACGACCGCGGAGAAAGGTGCGTTCTGTAGTTCCAGTGTTAGTGTGGGTTTTTGCGGATAAAGGCATCCTCACCGTATTAATATAAAGGCGTGGGTCTGCAGGTGAATATGGTTGAGATTTATTGCTACATAGAGGTATTAGCATCATGCAGAATCGAAAATATTTGTAGGCATACAAGATTTGCAATACGCGCCCGAGGACGCCATACTGTGTCATGTTATCACGATATCCCGCCGCGACGTAGGCATCCCGGGTAACTATTGGTGCGGTTCGAAGCTCATGATCCTTGCTTCTGCCCTTGGTATCGTTCGTATTGTCATGGAGGAGCGCCAGCTCTTCCTGATGGCGCATATCAGAAGGGCAGGAGCACTCCATTTCCAATACGCACATAGACAATGATGGAATCTGGAGGGGCTGGAGACGAAGTGCCGTTCGCATTGCTATCGGAGCTCTGGAATCGACGCACATCTGTAAGGTAGGGGAGTCGTGATCAACGGAAAGCGACTTACAGGATTCTGTGCAGCACGTTTTGGAATGGCCATTTCTGGGGGTGGTGCGGAGGAGGGCTGGAGAAGGTCAGCGATATCGAAAGGCGAAAGGGAGGAGAATTATATCTACCATTGCCACCTCAGGCAGAGAAGGAGATGGATTGTAGACGAATCTCAACCGGTGATTCCCATCGTGGGCGTTATTCCCGTTCTGCAGCGGAGTCAGAGATGGACGACCGATGCATGTCGAACTGCGAGTACCGCGTGTTGGTGAGGATCCAGCGCGACGGCAGAAGTCTGCGACGACGACGGGGACTTGAGGCTGGCCACTTTGAGTTTCTTGTTCTCCATGAGGGAAGGCCGAGTTGAGCGTGTAAACGACGCTTTAAACCTGTGCGACACGATGCATGGTACTGATAGGAACGTGCGAGCGACGATAAACACGAAAGTCAAGTGCTTAGTAGTGATCTAGTTGATCGATGCGGTGTACCGTATTGAACCAGCTCGAGCTCGTCGCGGACTCGAAATATTCACGAAATGCCTCCTCTGTTCGACGTTCCTGGTTGGTCTGTGCCGACCGCCGCCCCCGTCTCTGCCAAGCGCCAGTCCGAGTCCAAGAAGCGCAAGCGCACCGCGGAAGAGCAAGAGCTCCTCCGTGCCGCTCAGGCCAACATCGACAAGCTGATAGGTTCGCTCGGCGACGACACTCAGGCTCAGGCTCAGGCTGGCGGTGGATCATCGAAGAAAAAGCGAAAAACTAAACACGACGCGCAATCTTCTCGTCGTGATCAGCGCGCAAAAGCTCAGCATGTCCAGACACCCCCTTCTACGGAGGCACGCACCAAGAGCGCAAAGAAGAAACAAAAACGAGGCGGAATTCAGCCCGAAGACGCCGGTCTGACCTCTCTGCAGCAAAGTTTGAAAAAGAATTTGGATGGGGCTCGTTTCAGGTCCGTTCATGCTCCCGCACGGATAGATGAAGTTTGACCTCGCCGATGGCCCAGAGTACTCAATGAAACGCTGTACAAGTCGAGCAGCACCGAAGCAGTCGAGATGATGAAGCAAGACCCCAAGGTATTCGAGGACGTTAGTGTAACCGAGCACGACCCAAGTCGGCGCGAGCTCACTCAGATTTCAGTACCACGTTGGGTTCAGACGTCAAGTGGAGTCATGGCCATCAAATCCAGTCTCGTACTATATTTCGGAATTATCGTCGTATCCAGCCAAGACGGTGGTCGCAGACTTGGGGTGTGGTGATGCTGCACTCGCCCGGGCTCTCGTCGCGAACGACATGGTCGTCCTATCGTTTGATCTCGTCTCCGACGGAGTCTATGTGATCGAAGCGGACATTTGCTCTCACTTACCACTGCCAGGATCCGAACCAAGATCCGCAGAGCCTACCCGGGGCGAGGCCCAAGTCGTCGACGTCGCGGTTTGCGCGCTCAGCCTCATGAGCACCAACTGGCCGAAATGCATCAGCGAGGCCTGGAGAATCCTCCGACCAGGGTGGGCATCGCATGATCCCGATAAAACCCGCAGGCTGACAGAGCGAGTAGGGGCGAATTAATGATCGCCGAGGTTACAAGCCGCTTTGCGAGCGTGGACAAATTCATCTCGTTGATCAGTTCCATTGGGTTCAAGCTCCAGAAAAAGGTAGTTGCCGAGCATGCGCTGGTTGCCAGCAAGTGACATGTATGGTTTGCAGGATGACCGCAACAGTCACTTTATGCTGTTCAAGTTCAAAAAAGTGGCGAGAGGATTTATTTCAGAGCAGGAATGGTCGACACACATGGCTGGCGGTCGCGTCCTGAAGTCCTGCGAGTACAAGAGGCGGTAGTTGTAGTAGTACACCTAATATGGCATTCAAGAACTTGACCTGACCTTGCACCTTATCCCGATCGTGATGCCAGGAAAACGACACGTTTTAGCGCACCCCATCGTCAACGCACGCCTGTCCCAACTTCGGTTGGCGGCGACGAGCCCCAAGGATTTCCGTGAGGTGCGTTTTGCTGCGGCGGACGACAACTTTATCGGCTGAGGGTCGTGCAGGGCATCCACGATATCAGCTTTATCTTGGGGGTCGAAGCCTCGAGAGACCTCGAGGAGGAAGTGTTCTCTGGGGTAGCTGCTGTGATATCTGTGTCGTGTTCGTGCTGATATGGTGCTCAACAGGATACCCCCATTGGACCGTTTAGAGGTACCATCATCAAACCACGGATCGGCCTGACGCCGATTCTCAGGGCTGGATTGGGTATGGCAGACGCGTTGCTGAAGCTCTTTCCGTGCGTGGATAGACAGGGGAAATACGGGCCCACGATCTGACCATGGGTGCATAGCGCTGCGCCAGTCTACCACCTTGGCCTCTTCCGAGAGAAAGTCAGTCTCCAGCCAGTCGAATGTGCGTATCGTGCCATTCCGAGCGCTGTCATTGCTGAAGGGACGAACAGATTATTCCAAGTTGCCGTCGGTTGTGCCGGTCGATGCGGTGTTTCTGCTGGATCCGCTCGTCGCTACTGGCGGAACGGCGTGTGCTGCCCTGTCCATGCTGACCGACTGGGGGATTCCTGGTGAGTGGCATGTGCTCTGATAGCCGTACCACGAGTCACGCGAGACAGTGACCAAGATAAAGCTACTCGTCGTGCTCGCGTCCGAGCAAGGCCTCTCGCACATCGAGAAGAACTATCCAGATCTCGAGGTGACAATTCATCAGACGTTTTTGCTTGGCCAAGCGACTGAGGTATTGACACCAGATCTGGGCTGCTGCTGTGGACCCAGGACTGACTGCCAATGGACTCATCTCGCCCGGGCTCGGAGATACCGTGAGTCGCGTGCAGTATCTGACTCCGATGGGCTGACACTGTTCACAGGGAGACCGGCTGTTCAACACCGTCCGGGAGTAGTTAGTAACTCTGTAAATGTAATTATCCTTTGTAACACCTTGACACGTGATCCGGTATTGCACGACCATGGCACAATCGTATCCCACCATCGACGCCTCCTCATACTTAAGCATGTCCCGGGCCGTTCCTCGTCGTTCCTCCCTTTCAAGATGGCCTCCCCCTCTCTCTCGCCGTCCCCCACCCTCGTCGCCATTCCCGATGATCTCAAATCCGTTCCGGGCACTCCCTCACAGCTCTCCTCCGCCTCATACCTCATAGAGTTTCTCGTGTCCTGTGCTGGGTTGAGCTCCGCCGTCTACGTCTACGACGTCGCAGAGCAGATCGGCTTTGGTTCGCTGACAAAATCATGGGCAGCTTCCCTCGGCCACTCTACTCCTGTAATCCCTCTCCAGACAAGAGCCGGCGCTGGCCTTGCTCTCGTCGGCCGTTTGTCCGAAGGCACCAGTCAGGACGCGATCCACGGCTCCGTCCTTACTACCTACACTACCCCCGTTGGCCTCGCCGCCATGGCCGCCTCCCTCATCCACTTGCCCCCCGCTTCTCCCCACAGCAGGCTCATCGTCCAGGTCCCTGCGGTCACCCCCGTGGGTGATGCATTCACCCTGTCCCCCACCCTTGCCTCACTGTCCACGTCGTTTACCATCTTTCCTGATTCGCTCGCCATCATACTCTCAGCTACTCCGCAAGAATCTGTCGACCTTGCGCTGCTCGCATACCGGCTCAAAAGTTCTCATGTGGTCCACATCTTTGATCACCACAGCGCTGCTCGTGAAGTCGGCCACAGCTTTATTCTCAATCGTGACAAGGACGTTTCCGACTTGTCGGTATCAGAGGCAGTCCGCACGATGGGTTACGCACCCTTTGAATTTGTCGGCGACCGGAGCGCACGTACCATCCTTGTCCTTCTGAACGGGCAGCTTGCTCTTATTGCGAAAGCTTTGGCATCCAGATCCGTCGGCGTGGCGGTCGTGGTCGTGAGAGTCCTCCGCCCATGGAGGGCCGATGATCTCCAGAGTGTTATTCCTCCCACTGCGCAGGAAGTCTACGTTTTCGATGACGTGCCTTACGAAACAACCAGGGGTCCACTTTTTGCCGACGTATTCGCGTCGATATACAATCCCTCCCGTTCCGGCCCGATCGTCCGCTCTCAGCGAGTTACCCCTGAAAAAGGAAAGCTGTTTATTTCTGACCCGACTCAGTTTTATTCCCATCTGGCTTCCCTTCTCGGTCACGCTTCTGCCGATCTCGGATTGGAGAATACATCGACGAAAATTGTATTCCTCAGTACACCGTTGAATCATCTCACTTTCTCCCATCAGCTCATCGCAGACACGCTTTCCCACAGCGTGTCTGTCCGCCGCCTGACCGACCATGACGTTTTCAACAAAGTGGGCTGCATTACAGCCGATCGCATCATCCTTTCCCCAAAAAATAGCAACGACGCTTTTTTGCCTGTCTCTTTAGCGCTACCCTTGAACGGCGATGGTTCGGCAGACTTTATGTGCATCATCGAGCCTCATCTACTCAAGTCCCACTCGGTTTTGGATTGCGTCAAACCTTCTTCGGCCGTTCTCATCGTCACATCCTGGTCGGGCGCCGAGCTTCTGGAAAACATTTCCCCCCAAGCTCTGGCAGTGGTATTGCAGCGAAAAATCAGACTGTACACGATTGATGCGAAGCAGATTGCATCAGAGCTAAGCAAAGATACTGCGACGAGGGAGGCTACGGAAGCCATCATCGTTTATCTTGCATTCCTGAGGCTCTATCTTGGGAAGGCGTCAGACCAAGCCGTGCTTAGAAAATTGGCGCTGGGGCTGGTTCCCGACGAACTGTACGAACCTTCCTTCTCCAAGGTTAATGCTCGTGCCTGGGAGGAGCTTCTCCAAGTCGAGTTGCCGTTAGATCATCAATTTACATTGGAGGACTCGAATGCCTTATCCACACTCAAACGATTCGAGTTCAATACCATCGCAGTTGATACCGGTGTCGGGGAGACTGTCTACAACGGCTCAAAGGTTTCTTCTTGGCATGAAGCCGCTAACCACCTTCTGTTTCCCTCGGTCTTCACTCCTCCACTTCCTGTCCCACCAGAAACTGAAGATTTCCCTCAGCTTCCTTCCCTTCACCCAGAGCTCCCAGACCGCACGTATCTGGTGACCTGTACCGTCAATCGCCGACTCACACCGCTTGATTACGAGCGTAATGTCTTCCATCTCGAGTTCAATAGCGAGGGCACAGGTCTTAAATATGCGATCGGAGAGGCACTTGGCGTACACGGTTGGAATGATGCTCAGGAAGTGTTGGACTTCTGTAAATGGTACGGCCTCGACCCCGATCAGGTCATCACCATCCCTACCTATGGCGGGGAGAAGATGCACAGTCGTACTGTATTCCAGGTTCTTCAACAACAGATTGATCTTTTTGGGGAGCCACCCAAGTCATTCTATGCCGACCTCGCCGCGTATGCCGTCGTGCCTGTGGAGAAATACGCCTTGCAATTCATAGGTTCCCCGGAAGGCTCGGCGACGTTCAAAAAACTGAATGAAAAAGACACGGTCACTTTTGCGCAGATTCTTTCGCGGTACCCCAGCGCAAAACCGGGAGTTGAGAGGCTTTGTGAAATGATCGGTGACATCAAACCCAGGCACTACAGTATAGCAAGTGCACAGAGTGTCGTAGGCGACCGCGTCGACCTCCTGGTTGTAACAGTCGAGTGGACGGCCCCCAACGGTAAGCGATCCCGTTACTTTTGCGTTGAGGGCTGTTAAACAGGTAGCCAGGGGAATCCCGTTACGGTCAATGCACACGATATCTTGCCGGCCTCAAAGTTGGGCAAAAAGTAACGGTCTCCATCAAGCCCAGTGTCATGAAGGTAAGACACCTCGAAATATTCATCATTCTCCATTCCTGACGCGTACAACAGTTGCCTGTCAACGACAGTCAACCTATCATCATGGCTGGTCTCGGTACTGGCGCTGCGCCATTCCGTGCTTTCCTCCAACACCGTGCATGGCTGTCCGAGCGAGGCGTCGACGTCGGCCCAACCTATTACTACTTTGGTTCTCGTCACCAGCACCAAGAATATCTTTACGGCGAGGAGATAGAGGCCTACATACTCGACAAGACCATCACAAAGGCTGGTTTAGCATTCTCCCGCGATGGTCCCAAGAAGGTCTACATCCAACACAAGATGCTGGAGGACGCCAAACTCTTGGCACACGAGCTGAAAAACAATGCGGGCGTTTTCTATCTGTGCGGGCCCACCTGGCCAGTTCCGGACGTGTACGAGGCCCTGGTGGGCGCGTTGGTGAAGAACGAAGGTATGACGAGGGCGTCCGCAGGCGAGTTTCTGGAGGCGTTGAAGGAGGAAGAACGTTATGTGCTCGAGGTACCTTGGCTGGCGCTTGACTTCGTGGCGGTTCGCTGATCCCTCGTTTGATAGGTTTATTAAGGCTCGCCATCGCGGGAATGAATCTGTGACGGATCAGGGTGGAGGATATATTTCGATGTCGGGCTGAGTTGGGGATAATTTTACCTATGTACTCCACACGGCGATTTATAGAACCTGGAACTCGGATCGGTGCGAACACGACGCGATATATGTGTAGGCTCGGGGAAGTCATACACTAGAGAAGAAAGTGTCGCGATCCGTCGTTCACGGATTCGTGGCATCAGTGCCTAAGCCTGAGCGTCATACGCGCCCTCGCCGATAGAGATGGTTTCCCTGGTACGGACCTATGACCAAGCTAGTAACCAAAGTGTTCTAGGAGTTCTCAGTGCAAATCTGGTCGGCTTTATGTAATTTGTGTATTTGTGCTCGTGGGGTTCATAGCATGAGGTGATTAGGATATGCAAGAAAAAAAGCATAAAAAAATAGCACTAGTAGTAGCATGGATCATAGTTCCCGCGACACACTAGCCATCCCCACCACCCGATCAAAGAAAAGATGACGATGCCCGAACCACCGATGATCACTGCCATCGCGATCTGCGCGGCTTGACTAAGTTGCGGGCCACCACAGCCCTGTTGGTACACTGCGTCACATGGCATGCCCTGCGGTCGTTTGGATGCATAGATACCAGCTTGCAAGGATGTATAATACGGGTCCGAAGTATCGTTGAGTACTTGCATAGCGGCGAGTGTCAGCATAGGGGCATTGTAATCCAAAGCGGGCTGTAAGATGTGTGAACATTGACGCGTTGATGTTGGTTTCCTTTGGGCATACCTCGGTCTCTGGCCAGTCACTGCGGATATCAAAGAAGCGGTCATACTTGTCTGGTCCACCGACAACAGCACCGTAGAGTACATAAGCTTCTTGAGGGGGATCGTTGTTGATATCACTGATGTTGTTGCCACCACTGGCCATCGCAGAATGCGGGTTCTGCGGCGAGTTAGGATTGACGCCGACAATGTACGGCGCTTCAGGAAACATATCAGCGAATGACGAAGGTAGTAGTTTCAAGGCTAAGTTTACCAGACATAGGGTTGTCGCCCAGAGCATAGTTCACTTGGTTCTTCGCAAAGCTCTGATGCCCGATTAATAAAGAGAAGCGGGAGAGAAAAAAAATAATACATAGTACTTTGTCTTCTTTGACTGTGTTGAGGCAAGCGGGACATAACGGTTAAGTAGCATGGCTGCATTCAGTGCTGGGTTCAGGCTAGCATCATCGGAGTCTCCTGGGTAATACAAAAGACCACCTGTTCACTCGTGAGTAACCGGTTGGGCCATAAATCAAGAAAGCATGCCAGTAGTGGTATACCCGTCTCCGCCTCCATACACGATCCTATCGAAATATGCTTCAGCTTCATTTTGCCAACCTGAGAAATTGCCGAAAGCAGGGTTTGCTTCCGCAATCTGTGTGAATAATACAGGGATTCCAGGGGTTTTTGTATCCCAAGTGAAGGCACCATTGTAGCTAGATAGATTGTATTCTGTGTAGTAAGATTCTGCTTCTTGGTAAAGTGAAGAGGAATTCGTGGCCCAGGACAAGAATAACGCTGCTATAGCAAGCTCGTCACCGAATCCTGAAGACGGATAGGCATCGCCTGCTTCGGGAACAGAATCTTGATATACAGTCTTGCGAGAAGTCGTGGCAAATGTGTACAGTTCTTGTGCATGCTGTAAAAGCAAGGTTCCATACGTGGAATTTTGAAGTGTGGCCGGCCCTGAAAAAGAGTTCGAGAAGATACGATTTTGGTAGAGATTCGAACAAGCTGCAAAAGCTGCAGCAGCACCAGCGGCAGCGTCCGTTCCTGGGCTACTAAGATCAAAAAGAGCGCAACGTTAAACCACCGTCAAAACCTTACCTAGTGGAATTGATTGAATACGATGTTCGCGGGCCAGGTATGTTCTGATCGCCCCCCCAGTAGTTATTGTCTATTTCCACTGAACGGTCCCAATCAGCAAGTAATGAATATAAAGGAGTACAAGATGTCGTACCGTCGGATATTTGTACAAAAAGCGTGTCGTTCGTCGGATGTGCCTTCGAAAACGTTAATTTAGGACTTCAGAGTCACAAGGATAGCTGGCTTACCTTCATAAGCCAATCTAAGCCCCACCGCAACATAGCATCAAGGTATGGTGTTTGATTCGCTAGATCATAACCTGCACAAAGCATTGTCGGTGGAGGAAAACAAAAATGAACACAGCCCCTACCCTTCCCAAAGTCTGTCGCTCCCCAGCATGCGGACATGAGAGTAAAAGACTAGCTATTAGGTGAATATCTGGATCAGCGTAAGGTAAAGAAAAGCTAACCAAGGGAAAAGTGCATTTGATATAATCTGTAACAGACATCAGGAAGCCTTAGCCGGGATCTGAATCAGATCGTACCTCCTGCATCATAATATCCACCGGTCAAGTCACGGTGAACATCTGCACCATCGGAAAGCGCGCTGTCGTTCCGCCACTTGACACGATTGTTTGCAGGGAGTTTGCCACTACGTTGTGCTTCGTAAAAGTAGAGAAGATCACCGAGCAATGATGACCACTGGGAGTTCGGAATAACACCACCAGGAGAAGATATTGCACCTTCCGAAGCATTTGGGGGCATAAAAGGAGGGTCTGGAAGGGGCAGCTGGGCGAACGCATGCCCGGATAAAAGCAGAACGAAAGCAAACGACCACATACCGATCACGACTGGGAACGCGTTTCAGTTTTGAACTCTCAACACGTAATCATGTGACCGTTGTAACTTGGTCACGTGCTGACGATGTCATGGTTACGGCAAGGCGGGCCGAAGGGGCCGATCAGTGATCAACGGCAGTTCTACTACGAACATCTATCTGACGACGAAATCGCATCACGGAAGGATACGCTGCCATCCTGGCGTCCCAACGATTTTTGCAACCCTATACACAGGATGACTCGAACACCGTTCTTAAGCTGGTCGCGTCGACGAAGAAAACGATTACATGCAAGCTGCATTCGCGACGTGGTCAGAGCCCGGCAAGTGGGCCGGGGGCAACGGCCCGGAGTTCATGTGATGCCTCGAACGACGACTTGCGCTATGGAGGATCCGCTGAGCCGCTAGCATATCATTCGTTCATTCATGGCCCCAATCAGAGCTTGTGTCCTTGGTGTTGGCCTCGCAGGGTTGACTTTTCATATCCCCTTCATCCTTGCTCTACCTGATCTCTTCACTCTTCATGCCGTATTGGAACGTAACCCACGGTCTCCCGGAGGTAAAGTCAAAGAACGTTTCGGCATCGAAACCAAGATATACAGGACGATCGAAGATGTTGTTGCCGATGCAGAAATTGAGCTCGTGATCATTGGTACTCCTAACGATACCCATTATGCCCTAGCAAGGGCTGCTCTGGAAGCTGGAAAGCACGGTGGGTGTACCTTCCATCTCATTCAACCTATCCTGACATCGTTGCAGTACTTGTTGACAAACCCGTCACCGAAACCGTATCACAGGCCAGGGAACTCGGCGCAATAGCCCGATCGAAGGGACTCGTCTTGTATGGATATCAAAACAGGCGATGGGATTCCGACCACATTGCTCTCAGACAGCTCCTAGCACTTCCACCCACATCGCCACAATACCTTGGAAATTTGATAGAATTTGAATCACAGTAAGCCATATTACACGTCTGCGTACAGGTCACTGACCAACCAAACTCAGCTATGATAGATACCGCCCAGGTATCAGAGCATCATGGAAGGACAGTGCTGGTGCCGTATACGATCTCGGATCGCACCTTCTGGATCAAGCTCTAAAACTCTTTGGCCGACCGGTCAAGGTCACTGCATTCATCCAGAACATACGTGGTGTCACCAAGCCTGAAGTCGACGACACTGTGCGTAACATTTCAGTACACATCCGTGAAAGCGCACTCTCAGCAAACATACTTAGTTCACGATTTACCTGCATTACAACGCCGGGGATCCGTACCCAAACCAATTCACTGTGCTGCTTCGTTCGCTTATCTTATCTGCCAAGGGTCTACAGCTACGCTATGCGGTTCGTGGCACCAAGGGGGTCTTTACGAAGTATGGATTGGATACACAGGAGCAACAGCTCAAGGAGATGCCCACTGTGAGGGACATTTTCGGACCAGGATATGGTCGGGAACCCGAGGATATCTATGGCACTATCGAGAACATTGCGCCAGACAACACGACGATTACCAAGTCCATGTAAGACGCCGTTTTCATTCAGGCTGGCTAGGATTAATCCGCGTTTAAGCTGGCCGTCGGAGGCTCCAGGACAATACGTTGGGCTATTTAGAAACCTGGCAGGAGCCATTCGAAGCAACGAGGAGTTGGAAGTAAAGTGGGAAGAGGCCATGCAGGTCATTGAAATGATTGAGCTTGCGTATCAGAGTTCCAAGGAAGGCCGTACACTTCAGGTACCTCCGAGAGCGTACTAGCGCCATGAATAGTTAGGTGATCACGTGATCTCCACGTATACAAGGCTTAGCTTCATCCCTTGTTCATCGTCATCCTCACCACCCATGTCTGACCGTATCGTGGTCATCCGCGTCGAGTTACCCGCGCACTCGAACTCCTTTGACGTCCGAGTATCGGAAAATGCGACTATTCTAGAGGTCAAACAAGCCATATCATCCGTGTGTATCGGTCGCCCTCAGCCAGAGGGTCAACGCGTGATATGGAGAGGTCGGTGTCTAGATGATCACGAAAAAATAAGTGACATGTGGCCGGTGAGACAGCATTTCGTCCTGTCGGACTTCTTACCCTTACTCTTCATTTAGTTCCAGGACGAACAGCGTACCGTCCATTTGTCCGTCCGACCCTCAGCTTGGATGAGCAATCCGCCAAGTGGTGATGCCATCACAACACCAAGTTCCTTGCATGTACCACCTTATCCAGCTGTTCAGGATTCTCCTTCGGGGTCACAACACCCGATCTCTAACCCCCCGGATTTGGATGACAATCTTGTGTTCATTCGATTTAGGCACTCGCAGGCGCTCTCTTGGCTTTCCAACTACAAGTTACCTGGTCCTAGTCCACTAGAGGATGTGAATGCTTTGCGGAATGCGGCAAAACTTGCCCTCGAGCGGTCGGGATACACTTGGCCAGATATCTTAGATGGTATGCCTCCGACGGCAGGACCCACCCCTACTACCGTCCTTGACTACGACGTCGTTACCATCGAGTACGAGCGCTCCATTTTATTAATTCACTTTGTCCTCACGATGTCTATAGTGGGAAATCATATCTCTCCCTTCTAACGCCAAGGGGTACACCTTCTCCTTTACAAGTGCATGCTTTCAATGTCCTCACATATACCTTCTCCATTCTCTCATTACCACTCTCACGACCACCACCCACACCCACTACCTCGACACAAGATACATCGTCTATCCCTCCGCACGTGAATGACCTCCTCCGAGACCTCGGTCTTCCGCCTCTTCGAGCAGTACCGAATGGCAACATTGATGTTACTGCTCAGCCGGATGCTGCTGGAACACCTGCTATCCCGGAGAACGCGGAAGGAAATATCTTCAGAGAGATACCTATGCGCGCCCTGCTCGTACCCTTGTTTATGGTCATTTTCCGAACGGCACTCCTCCTCTATTTCTTTTCTCCGACTCGCAAGCCTCTACTTGGATTGTGCCTTATCGCGTGGATCATTTATGAGATGTGGACTCACGTTCGCATTGTTATTTTACGACCATTGGATAGGGCCGATGGGCACGGAGCCCCACCCGGAGCGGACGGTGCGCAGAGAAGAGGAGCCGATGATGCCCCTAATGTTGGTCTCAATGCTCAAGACAACAATCGCGTCGGAGATCGTAACCCTGTGCGACCGGGGGGTCGTGTTCCAAATACTGAACCAACCCGCGACGCCCAGCAAGTGCAGGGACCTCCAATACCTAGTCAATCGAACGGCATTATAGATAGTCTTGCCCTCGCAAACGTCCACAACGAGAACAAACTCCTTTGGCCCCTGCAACAGCCGATGACAGCGCCTGAACCGCCGACCCTCGTTCACAAAGTCACGTCCTTCCTCTCGCTTCTTCTGGTTACTCTACACCCCGAAGTGTATAATCGGAGAAGGGTTGCCCTTCGTCAGCGAGAGAGCCGGTTGCGTACGGAAATGAACGCTATATCACGGCCCGTGGAGACGAGAGACAGCGAACAGGAACCAAGCGAAGAGGAGCGAAGGAAGGAAGCACTTGTCCAACAGCTTCAGGTTCAACATGCGCAAAGGGCGTCGTGGGTCAAACGGTACGTCGAACGTGTGAGACACGACGATTGGATAGAGGAGTAAACCAGTATCTACTTGTATTTATCGTCGCGCGATATCGGAAGCATCTATTTGATTGCACGCTGATTAGTACACGGTCGGAGAGACTGGTGCAGGTTCAAGTAGATATTTTATTCGCTTTCGTCCTCATCATCTTCATCATCGTTGGCGAACTCATTTAATGAAGGCTCGTCGCCATTGAATTCACTCCCATCGCCAAATTCTTCTACATCCTCGTCTTCGTCTTCGTCTTCGTCCTGATCTTCATCTTCGTCGGTATCCTCACCCTCGCTTTCCCCTCCCAGCTCAACATCTTGTATACTACCTTCTTCATCGCCACTCTCTACTGGGGGTTCTATGTCCATCTGATTTCCATCTTCATCGCTTTCACCTTCTACGTATCGAGTGGGCTGCCGAGCATTGCCTGGATGAACAGAAGCACGACCCTTGGACGCCACTGACGCAGGAGCCGATGAAGAACGTATTTCAATCTGCGACAACACCATATCAAGCCTTCCATTCAAGGATAATAGACTTTCATGTAAAGCCAAGCGGGTTGTCAGCGTGGCATGGAGACCTGCGAGTCTGGCGACCAAGTCCGGCATCTGCAATTGGTAAAGTCTTTGGAAGACAGACACACGGACGACCCTAACGCACTGTCATGAGATGGCCGCTGTGGACAGTGAGCGTCGTTTTTATCCAGGTGATCAAGACTGTGCCTCTTTGCGAGCTAGCACCACCGCCACCACCCTTCATATTCGCAGCCCTAGCGCCTCTTCCTAGTCTCTCCACGCAGGCCATGAGAAGGGGTAGTGCAAGCTGAGGAGGCAGTCTTCTAACTGTATTTCGAATGAGGGACGAGTCAGAGTGTGCTAAACAGGTTTCCAAAAGGCGTGAGTCAGAGGAATGCAGAGCTTGTATGAGTGTCCGTGTAAGCGAATGTGCAGGTACGATATTTGGGGAATCCGGCTGTCTGCCAGGTCTTGAAGACGCGCCAGTCTGCCCCTCGTTGTCCGAATCGGAGTCCTTGTTCTCGGCGTCGACGCCATTCAAGGCTGACAGTCGTTGGCCAAGACTTAGTTCAGCAAGATTCGCGTCGAGGGTTCCCTCTACTTGACGGGCTGCGAGATCTTCGAGGTTTTGGTCCACGCCAAGTTCTGCACCAGAATGTACAGCTAGCGTCGAGGACTCGGCATAGCGAGCGTTTTTGGGTGCGATCTAAAGCAACGGAATATGCAACAGGATTGGTAGCATGACGGTGCACCCACCAGGGTCGCGGGTTGATTTTCTACCAGTATTTCGTCGTGGGATGAGGTGTTCGTCTTTCGCGAGGACGATTTTGTGCGCGGTCTTTTTGATTTCGGTGCAGACTCCATCTGTACCCGTACGCCAGCGTGAGGCTCGACGAGGTTGTAGTCAAAAAGTCTACTTTCGAGGGGTATGTACATAATCTTCCAACTTGCCCGATCGGTCTGTCTGCCGTTCGCCGCACAGCTCCTCGTCTCCAACGATCTCGTCGTTGCCCATCCCGCTGGTCGCTTCAGCGTCTAGACTGGTCTCCACGCCTTTTCGGTGGTTCCATTTCACTAGCCTTGCAAGTCGGTAGGTGACTCGAAGCTCGCCATGAACTACATCCAGGTGAGCATGACCAACCGGCGTCTCGTCGTGCATGCCTGCTGACACGGACTAGCTAGAGAAACTGGGTATCTCTCTCTCTTTCGTTTCGGCGACCGTTGTATTTATCTGATCATATTTAGGTGAGGGTACATATGCTACCGTGTACAAGGTATGGCGCTTGTTCCCACCGCTGGATCTTCCTCATTGCATTCATGTAGGGACGGTCCAGGACCACCAATGAGATTGTCGCTTTGAAAGAGATCCATCTGGATGCAGAGGAAGGCACCCCATCCACTGCCATCCGGGAGATCTCCCTCATGAAAGAGCTCAAGCACGTCAACATCGTGCGGCTTCACGACGTCATACACACGGAAACGAAGCTCGTTCTCATATTCGAGTACTGCGACCAGGATCTCAAAAAGTACATGGATCAACACGGCGACCGCGGCGCCCTCGACCCCGCGACCGTTCGAAGTTTCATGTACCAGCTCCTCAAGGGCACCTCGTTTTGTCATGAGAACCGTGTCTTGCACCGCGATCTCAAGCCACAGAACCTGCTCATCAATCGCAAGGGTGAGCTCAAGTTGGGCGACTTTGGATTGGCGCGGGCGTTTGGTGTCCCTGTCAACACCTTCTCTAACGAGGTATGTACTACTACCGACCTTGTACTCGATATCTTCACAACTTGAATTTTAGGTTGTTACCCTGTGGTACCGCGCTCCAGATGTGCTCTTGGGCTCTCGAACATATAATACTTCCATCGACGTTTGGTCATGTGGGTGTATATTCGCAGAAATGATCTCGGGTGTCCCTCTGTTCCGTGGTCGTGATAACCAGGATCAGTTGCTTCACATCATGCGGATTATTGGCACCCCGGATGACAGGGTGCTGAGGAAGATAGCTACTGATTCTGTAAGTGATTGCGCGCGCATCCAGTTTTTGTTGTCACCTCACTGCCCCCTCAGCCAGAAATCACTATCAAACAATATCCTAAATACCCCAAACTCTCCTTTCAGCAAGTCTTACCTAAAGCATCGCCTCAGGGTACGTGTTGAGTTTGGAACGAAGAACTTTTCGGCTAACTTGGTTGTGACAGCGATCGACTTACTCGAGCGTCTGCTGCAGTTTGACCCTAGCAAGAGAATCACTGCTACGGAAGCATTGTCACACCCCTACTTTACATCCACAGCTAGTCCTTCGTATGGCCCATCGCCGACACCTGGATCGATGCCACCGCCGCAGTTCAACTTTCCGCACCCACACCCTCATGCCCATCATCAGCCGCAGTCGCAGGTTCAGCAACAGCAGCAGGTGCAACAGCCCCAACAAATAATAGTGCAGCAGCCCGGACAGCAATTGGTCGCTCAACAGCCCGGGTACCCTCCACACCCGCAGCCAATGTTCGTCGCACAAGATGCTGCGCGCATCCAGGCTCAGGCACAAGCGATGGCGCAGGCCCAAGCACAAGCAGCCCATGCGCATGCGCAGGCGCAGGCAGCACACGTGAGCCAACAGGGCTATGGAGCTGCTGCATATCCGGCGCAGTATCAGCATTCCCGGTGATGAATTGATGGAAATTGTTTCGTTTTTGTCGTGCGCTAATTGCTTTGTACTTGGTAAAGTATTGTTGTATGGAACGCCGTTGTGAACGTGGGAGAGAGTCGATACATAAAACAAAGACGGTCGCGGAGCACTCTTGCTCGCTGTCCACGACGATGTCCACCTTTGATTCGCTCGTCGCCGAGCTGACTCGCGACGTGCACCGCGTACAACCAAAAGACGTGCTCCAGTTCTGTGCAAACTGGTTTCAGTCGCGCTTGGAAGAGCAGCGGACACGCACTCGGGACGCACTATCCCAGCGTGGTCTCTCCGCGATACAAGAGCAGCTCCCAGCCGATCTCTATCTCGACACACCGCTGAACGTCGTCCCTCGCAACAAGACGCCAACGCTAGTCTCTCCGTTCTCCAACGTCGCCTCGCAGCGCCGCGCTTCGACGATCCATACCACATTCTCTCACAGCCCCTTTGGCACGCTCTACGTGCCCGGCAATGCGTTGCTCTCCATCGACTCTAACAACGTGAGCAATGGCATGGGACCACCCACCTTCACGCTGGACGGTCGTGAGCTCCCTCCCACCTCCCCACTCTCCACCGATCCCTCCAACTCTTTTGCGCGGTACGACGCCTCGTCCACGCCCACCATGGCCAGCTCTCTTTCGTTGGGTACGAACGACTACCTGCAGGCACCCTCTGCCACCATCCTAGCGCGCCGTACGTCTGTCAGTGCAGAGCCGATTGCAGTGGACAGCGGTCACGACGATCCTCTGCCTGTTTATCCAAAAACGCCGGACCAACTTCGCCGCATCAAAACGTCGATCGCAAACAACTTTATATTCCGTGACCTTGACGAAGAACAGGAAACCGGCGTGCTGAACGCCATGCAGGAGCGCCAGGTAAACAAGGATGAAGTGGTCATCCGACAGGGGGACGTAGGAGAATACTTTTACGTGGTCGAATCTGGACTCTTTTATTGTTTTATCCATCCCGAACCGTTGCCACCCACATGGCTCACGGAGAACCCGTCGTCCACGATGTCGTCCCAGACGGACAAGTTCCTTCAGCCTGGTTACCACCCGGTGTATGGGCGGAAGGTGATGGAGTGCAAGCCCGGAAACTCGTTTGGCGAGCTTGCCTTGATGTATGGACATCCTCGCGCGGCGACGGTGCAGGCAATCGAGCCATCGACGGTGTGGGCACTGGATCGTATCACGTTCCGGACGATCATCTTGAAGGCGGCTCACAGGCGGCGGACCATGTACGAGCACTTTCTGTCTACGGTGCCACTGCTCTCTTCTCTTGAGCCCGGGGAGAGAAGCAAGATCGCGGACGCGCTCGTGAGCAGGGTGTACCCTGACGGGGAGGCGGTTGTGAGCCAGGGCGAGATGGGGGATACCTTTTTCTTCGTCGAAGAGGGCGAGGCCGTCGTTACGAAAAAGCAGCGGTGTGAAGAAGACGAATGGCGCGAGATTTCTGTGGGTCGCCTCAAGAAAGGAGATTACTTTGGAGGTGCGTTTTTGTTAGTGTGCGTGAGTATCCAAGGTGACACGGCGTGCGACAGAGCTATCTTTACTTCGACTCGCACCTAGGGCGGCGACAGTGAGCGCAGTGCAACGGGCCGATGCGTGTCAACCCAAGCTTAAAGTTGCGGCGCTGGACGCCCCGTCGTTCACACGACTTCTTGGACCTCTACGGGAGATCATGGAAAGGACTGCAGGAGAGAGCTACGGAGCTCGTTGATGGTCTTGTGATCAAGTTGGACATGTGGTATACCTCGAGCTGGGTAGTGGTGGTGATCTTGCGCTCCAGTGTACGCTAAGTAGTTTCAGGTAAATATGACGGTTACGAGTGTCGCGATGCCAACAGGCTGTCACTGCAGTTGTGAGAGTTGTGTTTTATTCGTGACATTCGCCTAGTAGCGACCTGTTTCTTGTGCATGTTCCCGTTTTGCAGTTAATCCCTTCGTCTTGACTGCACGTCGCTCCCTCCTTTTCGCTCCTTTAGCAACGGTCCAGTCATGGTCTCTTACCGTGCCTTCCACTCTCGTTTTCTCAAAAAAAGGCAGGGCCTCAGTGGAGGTGAGTGTGTGCTGCCAGATATTCCAACTTTTTCACCACCCAGCGGTTCGCATCCTAGTCCTGGGCGGTTTATCATTGTGAGTTGCGGACGTTCTTGCCAGGTCTACCCCTGATATCTGTTACATACAGGCCTAGCGCTTCATCGTCTTCGAGCACTGCGGACCGGACAACAGCTTCTGCGTCTTCAAGTGCTGGAGATCCCGGTGGTATAATTGGCGGTGTCACTAGTCTCCTTGGCGGAATTGATCCTCAGTCGTCGTCGACGACTTCCTCTACTGCAAGTGCTCCATTAACACATGCATCTTCTGGTTCGACTGGTTCGACAACCACTACTTCAGCTCCCCGTTCCTCGTAAGTCCCCACCCCCCTCCACGTCTTCCTCGGACTCTGACCGAGACTACCAGGGCACCATCGTCCACTTCCGTCCCGAGCACTTCGGCTGACTTGACCACGCCTTCATCTTCACCTTCACCTTCTGCGACATCATCGGCTTCCGATGCCGTCGTCTATACTTCCTCTGACGGGACAAGCATCGTCTACATCACCAGTACCCCGCCGGCTGCTTCCTCGACGTCTGCCGCTCCCACGTCGTTCTTGAGCGATCCTTCCCTGGAGGGTGGTGTCTTTACCATCGTTGGTATCGTCGCTCTCATAATCATTTTCGTCGTCGTCACATGGACGCTTCGCAAACGCCGTCGTGATCGCCTCGAACGGGACCTCGCCGCCGCCGTCACGTTTGACCCCGGTGCGACGGACATGTACGAACATCACGAAGCCTCGATCGAGAAGCACAGATTGAGCGGGAGTTCCTCCGGCCACGGTCATGGATACGGGTATGGCATGCCACAGATGGGGTTCGCGCCGCAGATGGATTACCACAATCCCATGGGGTATGGGCAGTATTCCGCGGCTGGCGCGTATGGCGTCCCCTATCAAGGATCCCCCCCTGCGGCCCCCCACTCTACTGCACAAGGCGGTGCAAACCTTACACGCAAGTATTCTGATCGCAAACCTGTTCCCCCTCTTCTGCCAGATCCCGCATACGATCCCGCCAATGTCAACGCTGCTGTTCCCCTCCCCCCACAGTCTTATCAACCGTAAACTTGAGGGAAATTGCATGCAATATGTGTTGCCCGGCGTGTTGGGATTCAAATCTAGTTTTTGGGTGGGCAGCGTTACCTAGCGACGGTTGGCATCTTGCTGACGATCAAGAGCAGTATTTTTTTCTTGCTAAATACCCCATCCAAAAAATCCCATCCTTTCGTCGGTATGAACACTGGTCATCCATCCATCACCGATAATTCCTCGTGCTGTCGAGCAAGACGTTGCTATCCTTTATATTTCTTATATCGTCTTTTCTTAGAAACCAACGAACATCTTCGATACAGTTCCAACGTCTTTTTCGTCCTATTCCCTTCTTGGTTTGCTGTGCCTACCAACAATGTGACCTTACTTTTCGTCTGTTCATCTATCCCGATGTCTGATTGTCATAACAATTTGTATCGATAGCTTGAATAGCAAAGCCGTCAAGTTCCAGCACTCCCCAAATCGAGTCAAGGAAGCTTCTGGGCGGAGTCTGTCGTCATTTGCTTATTTTTCCCCCGTTCCCGTCGCTCGAGGTACCACACCAGCCAGGTGGCGAGCAGGGTCGCCCCGCACGTGCATATCATGGTGATCATGCCCTTTGCAAAACGGGGCGCGTCCGTTGCTGGGTAGAACACCAACGACCACCACGCATTTACCGCACTGCTCCACATGCTGATCGGAATGGAACGTGCGTGAACGAGAGGGCAACGGGCGAGAACCGGACCCACTTACTTCATGGACGCAAGAACAATGACGCGTTCCTGGTCGTCATCGGCACATATCTGGTTGGCCCACCTGTGTGTAGGGTAAGTTAGAACGCATCAGGGACGCACACGTTCACTGACGCGAACGTCGTCGCTTGTCCAGAGTACGCGGCACCAGCGAGATCTGTTGAGCGACAGGCACGAGTAGGTCTACGAAAGAGAACAGAAAGGATCGCTTCTCGACGTACAGTAGGCAAAGAACTTGAGACCCGTGGGGCTGCTCCACACCAGGATGCAGACGGCCGCGATCGTGCAGCAAAAGGACATGTACACGAGGACCGGCCATCGGACGTGGGTATAGTCCGTCCAAGCCGCGCAGACGAGCGTGGACACGATCCCAAAGGCTGTCACGCCCGACGGATAATAATCTGCGGCACGTTTGAGCCGACCGAAGCAGGGCTTGTATCTGTCACGCTGGACTGACCGACTTGTTCCACCGAGTATCCTCCGATGGCGGAGAGCCACTGCCCCATCAGATTGTTTATACCAAAACTCTCTGTCTCTCCCGAGACGGCGAACTGTTCGTGTTTGTTCCCGAGCGGGTCGTCAGGACGTAGCGGACATGACGACCATGAGAAAACCTGACCAGGAGGCTGCACGCATACCATCGCCAACGGGTGAGAACCCGCTTGGCCAGGTTCCAGGTGAGCGGATGCCGGACGACGTCGTGATCGTGCTTCAAGCGATCGAATGACAAAAGGCGTTCCTGAAGATGGGTTGAGTGGTCGGATAGACCCGATTTTCAGGCGGGCTGGACTGACGAACCTCGGTGGATAGATAAAACGCCTGCGTGGTCGCGGGAACGTCCGGAAAGATAAGAAAACCATAGAGTGCTATCGGCAATGTGATGACGCCGTCGACGATGAAACTAAGAGGCTGTTCCACACAGCGCTGCAAGAACAGAACGGTAGTACGCACAGCCACCTCCAACCGCTCCGTCCACCAATGCCATTGAGATGTCTGCCAAGCGTGAGCATGCGTGTCGTGACGGAAATAACACACTTACTGATACACAGCCGCCTGGAGTACACCGGAGAAGCTTCGATGGTTTAGATCTGTGGTGATAGCGATAATGAAATGGATGAGGATTGCTTACAGTGTCCCCGCCAAGCCGGAGCTGGTAAATACTCCGGAACGTTTTCCTAGTTCGCCGGGTTTGTACCAGCTGACGAACTTGAGTGGGGCAGCTGCGGGGGAAAAAAAAAAGCAACGTACGAGCCGAGGATGTAGTGTGTACCAACAAAGGTAGATGCTTCGAATATGCCCATTAAAAATCTGAGTGGATATAGCTGCGAAGTGGGTAAGTATGTACAGGAAACCAAATGAGATGAAGACGGACTTGCTGAATGTTTTGTACTGCGCTGGAGCTGGGTGATGATGATTGGAGATGTCAATAGAGAACTGGGGGAGCAGGTCATACCAAAATGTAAGTACGCCCCAGACAATTTGCGTAAGTGGGAGCCAAACTCTAGGAGGGACAAGTTGCAACATGAGATTGTCTGAAGAAGAGAAGCACGTCAGGCGCCGAAAGAATGGAAGAGCTGAAGGAACGTACTTGGAATCATTCCGATGATATAGCCGCAGGTAAACATGGTATTGAGTACCTGGAAAAGGCATAACAGAGTGATGGCGGCGAAGAGAAGGAAACCAACGTTGAATTCGTTTCCGTACATATCAAGGTCTTGCTTCATGCCAGAGACGTACGCATTGTTTACATTGGCTCGATCGAGATCTGGAAGAAAACGATGGGAGGCGAGAGCGGGCATGAAAAGACGACACACAATTTGTAAAGTACTGTGAGAGATGTAGATGAGTGAATGGATGCGCGGGAGTGATTTCGCGCACCATAAGACAGCAATAGGAGAGTATGAAAAAGTCGATTTTGAGGACAAGCCTCCGTTCTTGACGCATGGGGACTCGATCGAGCTGGTGGTTGTGATCTTGTCTTGGTGGGGTCAATTACGAGAATCGAACGACTTTGAATGACAGATAGCCAGCGTGGCAATCCCAGTCGTGGATAAGCGAGGCCAGCACGGGCCAGCGCGTGGTCCCACGCTAACTAGTCAGTACCCCGCGGTGGAGTGTCGTCGAAGGCCGGGGCATCCAACCTCACCCGCGTTAATCTGCACTTGGGCACTATTAAGTTCGGTCTTTGGCTGAGCTTGTCCGAGCCCTTGGAGTTCAATCGCCTTGCCCTCGTCCGGACGGACCACTCACACGGGTTTACTGGCGGCACCGAACGGATCAATCGTGATCCTTGCTCATCGTGCATCAGCACTGGATGACCACTTAAAAATACGCGCTTCGACTACTACTTGCCGTAAATGGAAAGGGTCGGAAGGTGTGCTGACGTGAGCATGCTTACAATGTCATGGGTAATATTGTCAGGCATCTTCACTCAACTCGAGTCCGAACGTTCATAAGCATCGCTTCCGCCAAATCGCCCTCTTCCGTCCTCCCGCCATGCGACATCCTCGTTCCCCCGCGATGCTCTCCCCCCTCCCCATCGCCCTCGCCCTCCTCCTCCTCCTCGCACCCCTATCCGCACATGCGTCTCCTGCCCGCATTCATGTCCGTGATGATGCCCATATGCACATGCACGCCCAACCCATGGCGGAAATAAACGAGACCGAGATTCTCAAGTGGCATCTTCCCACTCCCCCCTCTTATTGGTCCATCGACATCGAGGAATCTGATCCCAACATCGCACGCTACCCTGCTCTCATCGCACTTCATGTCCTCTTCATGTCTCTCGCCTTCTTTGTTGCTCTTCCTGCTGGTACGCTTCTTCCTTTTCCCATTCGCCTCCTTACATATCAGCGTGACATCCAGGAATCGCATTCCGCTCCACGAAACACCCGTATCATGGCTTGGCCGTGGTCTCTTTCTACGCCTTCTCTGCCCTCGGCTGTGCTACCAGCAGTCTGTACAGGAAACTCACCCCTGACATGTGAGCGATCCATGTCGTAACTCCTTTCCGTCACTCCCTCACCCTCTGCTAGGTATGAAGCCTCAACCCACTCTACTCACGGTTACCTTGTTTTGCTTCTCAGCCTAACGTTGTCTGCTGTCGACATTGCTGCATTTATCGCCCGTCTCTATACCTATTATTTTTCCCCTTCGAAACTATCTCTCAAGCAATTCTGGCGTTTAGTTGTTTTGGGTCGTGACGACGACACCTACCCCTCTTCATATGCTGACCTCAGTTCCGAAGACCCTGAAGAGTACGAGGATATAAAACCTGCGACCTCTCACCAACGACACGACTCTTCCCTGTCTGAGCAAAGTGTTTTTGATTCCGACGCCTCCCGATCTTCAAGGCATTCAGAAGACACCCTCCGCGATGTCCTCATCACCCCCATTTCTCGTCCGAAACAACCTTTACTCCGTCGCATCTCGCAAGCTGCATATGCTACCCTTGAGAGGGCCCTTGTGTTTGCCGGTTTTGGGATGGTCTTGTCAGGTATTGTTATTTATACGGGTGGTTGTCGCGATAGTTATATAAATGGCTGTTTGGCCCATCTCATCAGTAAGAAGGGGATCATCTCTATCTTTGTGTCACCTCGCTGATCATCAGGCTCTCAGAGGGTGGGATCTTTTGGTGTTATGGGTTATTCACCTTTGCTCGCTTCTTGGGCTCGCACGCGGAAATGGGCTGGGCGTGGAATATATCACCGATCGGAAACACGATCTCTGCAGAATTCGTGGAGTCCGCTGTCATCTTCCTCTATGGAATTACCAATACTTGGATGGAGAGATTTGGGGTGGAACCAGGTTCTGCTCTCACAACGAAGCAAGTGCAACATATTAGCATTGCGGTACGTAGTGTGGTCACCCCGCTGCCACCCCTCCACCATTGACTGTCGTAAAGGTTATGTTTTGGTTTGCAGGCCTCATCGGGATGGGTCTAGAGTCTAGGCGTGTGCGAGGTTGGTTGGCAGCCTCTTCTCTAGGATCAATGCATGGCAGTGTTGCGGAGCCACCTAGCTATCGAGCTAGCTTCAACCCTTTCCCGGCCCTCGTTATTGGTGTCACAGGAGCCGCCATGAGTGCTCATGCGCAAGCCTACGTCTTCCAGGTATGGCTCGACGGGTCACTCGTGTTCAGCCGTATCTGACGAGTCAACAGGTTCAGATCCATCAACTATGGGGGTGGCTTTTGCTCGCATTCTCAGTGCTCAGGTGTTTGACATATTTCTTCGTTTGGCTTGGACCACCCAAATCTGTGCTTCCTTCTCGGCCGCCGACGGAGGCCCTGGGAAGTTTCTTCCTAGCATGCGGTGGCCTGATGTTTATGTTCAGCACAGAAGAGCTGACGCTTGCAGCCATGCGGAAAGGGCGTGACGGTGAGCTGCACTCCTTTTCCCGCGCGATGCCGAGTTTTGATCGGTATTCCTGAGCAGATATGATGATGTTTTTAAACGTTGCGGTTGCGATTACATGCTTTGCATTCTGCTGGGCGTTTTGTGTCGTGGCGCTGAACGGGTGGCTCAAATCTCGCAGAAGAGGGGCTTGATCGACATTTGACTTGGTTTTTTTCGGTTGCTGGGATGATTTTCACGCTTGCGATGCCTTTCTAGTAGTATATCTGTATATTTTTGTGCCTGATTAGCGCTACATAATCGATGCGCAGTTGTTTACCATGCAAGACTTGCTGCCGTGACCACATGATCCGTAAAGGCCCCCATCCAAACCCAAAATCCAGACCACCCACAGCTGACAAAACCTCGCCAGCAACTCGCTCGGTTATCGAAATCCGTGGACAAAAGAACCCGAGCGAGTTGAGCTGCCCCAAGAC
>JBBPUI010000264.1:0-26918 GCA_038094615.1 Heimioporus aff. retisporus
CTAAGCATGAACATTGCGAGCAGGCCGAGCGGTAAGGTCACCGAGATGGTGGCGCAGAGACAACATAGGAAAGGATGAAACAGCTTGTCCGGATCCGAAGAACTCGCACTGTGGCACTGCTCGTGCATCACGACTTCGCGGTCCATCACACGTACGCAGCTTCAACCTAGTTGAACAGCTACGGTGTGTCGCAGAGACATTCGCGACGTACGTACTAGTATCAAGTCATTTCCTGATGCCACAAACGGAACTCTGTGTCACGAGGTTCAAGCAGACACTTTGTAGTAGGAAATTATGCAGTTCACCATGACTCAAGGATCAAGTACCCTCGATGGAATTCCTACCAAGAGTCGCGATACGACGCTGGGTTGGGTCGCTATAGGGCAAGTTCAGGTCTGTGGCTAGTTATATTTGTCTGATTTGATGGATAGAAAACCCATATGACTAGAAAAGATCAAGGGTATACTAAACCCAGGGGCACAGGAGGAAAGCACATCAATCCTGACCTCATGCATGGAGCGATGTTAGTCATGCTACTGGTGAAAGCGGCGTGCGCAAGTGAGCATTCGTCCGACCTATGATGGAGGTGTTTTAACGAGAACTTGACAGATTGCATAAACAATAAATAATTATTAAGTAATACACTTACATAATGGGGTTTTTCCCTCGCGAACAAATGCCACTTCACAATCGAAGACCATTTGGCACGTTAAAAGCAACCACTGTCAAGATTCAAATATCACCTTTTTTGAACCTTTGACTCGTTTCTAGCTGACCACTTTGAATGGGTTGCTGCTATCATCGAGGCGAGTTTTTCTGGCAATGGAAGTTAACGTGGTACAAGCGTGCCAGTGGCGCAAGCCGCATCATGTAGGCGAGTTCGCACTACTCGGACGGAGATAAAATTAGCCGGAGAAACGTAGCTCCGGCTTGGCTGGTGAGTTACAACGGCCTAATTGTTGATATCCGCTCCACCGTTGACGGAATGGTTGATCTCGTACGATAGATACTTTGAACACTGGTGTACTACCAGTCCACAGGCTGCGGTTGAGGTCAGTCTCGAATCTATTGGATTGTGTAAGTCCCTGCAAGGTTCAATCGCCTGGTTTAGTAGGCTACCGGACGGACTGAACGGGGCACCAGTCGGATGACGAGTGCGCTTAAGCCATGGCTGTATGATATTACGCGTGTAAATGGCAGACCAATGGGTCATTGGCCAATGAATGGCCATTGTACAATTTGTCGAAAAAACCTTCCCTGATGGCCCAACACAGCCTTATTGCGTTTGGTTTAATTAATGGTTTACCTTTCCGACCAATAGGACGATTCTGAGCGATCGAACGTTAGATTTATGCTTCCAGACCTTGTACATCTGTGTTGCACATAGTATCTGAAGGTTGCTGACGGGTATATGTTTGTTGAACTGACGAGGTTTTACAATGTTGTATGCAGGTCCGCTTAACCGAACATTTCGGATCTTCGGCTCGCTTCCAATTTCACGTTCTCAAATCATAACGCACCCGACGCGCATGACATTGTTCATGTCGTACTTATGCAAAGAAGCAGGCAGTGGCACATGATGCCACCTCACTCCGGTCAGGTGCCGACGCTAAACTATAACTTAATGTCCGTCTTGAATGATATAAAAGTCGGGCCCATCCAGCTGTTGAAGGTCGTCGAGGACCACCGGTAAAACCGCTATGTTCCCTTCTAAAGCCCTCGTGTCTTTGGTTCTCATCGCCTTGTCAGTCGTTGACGCAAGCCCTCTCACTCGTCGGAGCGGCACGGCCAAGCTCAGCCTTACGAGGAGGACCAGTCAACTCCCTCCGGGCACGACCATTGCTGACCTTGACCGTGCTCGTGCCCAGGCGATGATAAATGCTGCTCACCCCAGCAAGCGCCAAACAGAGTCTGTTCCCGTCACGAATGGGGCTACACACTATACTGCCGCGGTTGAAGTTGGAAGTCCTGCAACAACCTGTAAGTGGATCTGCTGCTTGCGTCAACGCAGGTGCTGAGTGACTGATTTTAGACAACCTCTTGATTGATACCGGAAGTTCGAACACGTGGCTGGGGGCAGAAACGCCATACAACCCAACTGGCACAAGCGAAAAGACATCAGACACTGTCGTATGTATTCAATGTTCTTTGTATTGTACCTGCCTGAGTGAGAGATCACAGTCGGTGGCTTATGGCTCTGGAGGCTTTTCTGGAGATGAATATATTGACACTGTCACGCTCTCATCTGCGTTGGTTATCCCACAGCAGTCCATTGGTGTGGCTAGTACATCGCACGGCATCAAAGGCTTTGACGGTATCCTCGGCGTTGGACCAATCGACCTGACTGTCGGCACTTTGTCTCCTGACTCTGGCGCTTCGATCCCTACCGTGGTAGACAACCTTTTCGCGCAGGGAATAATTGGGGCCCATACCCTTGGAGTCTATTTCGCGCCTGCTTCTGCCCAAGAAGGAGAGCTCACGTTTGGTGGCTTTGACTCTAGTCAAATCGTGGGCGAAGTGACCTACGTTCCGATCACGTCAACCTCCCCTGCGTCTCGCTACTGGGGTATTGACCAGTATATCAATTACGGCGAAACTCTGCTTCAGCAGTCAACTGCGGGTATTGTCGACACCGGCACCACCCTTATTCTTCTCGACACGGGTGAGCGAAAATCTTGAGGTCGATTGATCGCATACTGATCCCCTACGAACAGACGCATTTAACAGATACCAGGGTTATA
Organism: Heimioporus aff. retisporus; assembly: GCA_038094615.1. Taxonomy (NCBI): domain Eukaryota; kingdom Fungi; phylum Basidiomycota; class Agaricomycetes; order Boletales; family Boletaceae; genus Heimioporus; species Heimioporus aff. retisporus. Next base: position 2,742 of record JBBPUI010000264.1, read on the forward strand.
CAGGTGCTACTCTTGACGAAACCACAGGTCTCCTCACTATCACCTCCGAGCAATATGCTGCTCTGGAACCACTATCTTTCTATGTCGGCGGTACTCAATTCTTGTTCACGGCTAACGCCCAAATCTGGCCCCGTTCGTTGAATACTCAAATCGGAGGTACCCCAGGCCAAATTTACCTTATCGTCGCCGATATTGGAACTCCTTCCGGGCGGGGCCTCGATTTTATCAATGGTTTATCGTTTTTGTACGTCCGCAAGCATTTCTAGAGCGACCGTTGATCCCAATATTTGCTATTTTGCAGGGAACGCTTCTACAGCGTATACGATACCGGCAATCAACAAGTTGGACTTGCTATGAATCCGCACACGGGAGACACAGAAATCAACTAGGCCTGGATTTCGTAAGTTGCATCCGTTTCCCGTCTAGTTGTTATGATATGTGAACCGTAATCTGGAACCCGTCCGTTTCGGCACCCTGCTAAGACTTCGAGATCTGCGACAGGAACCTGAGCGTTCGTCGTGAGTGTCAGCCCGTCGCCTCCTAAAAATGTAACGTGGGGTTTTGAGAAACCCCGTGTCAATGATACCAAGCAATCATGAATTTGACCCGAAGGCCATTTATCGAGATGTTAACCTGAATTCGGTGCATGACGACCAGTCCCATGGTCTGACGTTATGTAGCGCCAGCACAATAACCACAACAACCTTTGAGAATCTAAATGAGAAGCTAGAGGGTAGGCAACGTCTTTAGTAATATCAGCTTATACCAATTTATGAATTCAGTGATATACGCTTGAAGTATTTCAACTGGAACTTCTGCTTGGAGATGAGATCTCAGCAGTGACCCATATCAACATATCATAGGCCATGAATGTCCGATCGGAGCTCGACACGCGTGCACATTCTAGCAGCAATCTACCGTTCATTTCAGTGTCATGCCATCTCAGACACAACCCATCACATACCCGTAGGCCATTGTATCTCGCCTCCAATATTGCCGACTCCATTTCCCGTCTGACTTTGGCCATCTTTTCCATCAACGCATCATGAATGCGGAAAAACGCTACCGCATCATACAGGTCCGCGTACGACACCTGGGTAGGGACATAATGCACCCATGGCGCAATGTGCAACATGAGCCTACCATCGTCAGTCAGACAGCAACCTCGATCCATGACCCGGGTATATGCACTATTCGAAATATATGATTGCCTTGAAGACGAGCACATTGCTCGTAATGAGACGTTTGGGCCGCCCAATCATTCGTTCTCGTAAATCTGCACCCAGGGGGCACATCAGCAATCCGGCCAATATTGCCACCGAGAACTCACGTCAAATAGAAGCTTGCATCGCCATCCCCCTCCTGTCCCCGTCTACTTTGAAACTCCCGCAATCTTTCCATCCCATCGCACATCATTTTCACATCGCATTTAGTGGGCTCGCCAGCAAACGGAACATCTATCCATTGTGAATTGACTTGAGCGAGCGGCATGTACTTCGAATCCCCGACTAGAAGCCCTGACCCATTCTCACGTACGACCCACACGCTTCGAGTGCGTTCGCGAGGCAAGCCTTTGTCGTTGCGTGTGCTTCCATAGAGTCCGGGAATACATGGATCCCTGTCGTACTGCCTCGCCAACCTTGCCTTTCCTCCGTCTCGCGTTCCCACGGTAAGTCCTCCCCAAATGCGCCTTCTTCATGCTCTGGAACCCAATGGTTCCAGAGCATGGGACGAGCAGACGAATGTCGTGGTGTAGCAGCGTTACATAGAACGAAAATCGCGGAACGGGCCCTTTTTGTAGAGATGACCTGCTCAAGTTTATGGGAACCGACCGTATATGTTGAGCGACGAGGTGAAGGAAAGGGCCCATCGGCTCACGAATTTCTTGGGAGACGAAGGTGGTGATGAGGCGAACGACAGAGATGAAAGTGGATCCAGACGGGCAGGCAAGTCGGGGGTGACATGGCTTGATTCAATAACTTTCAGTGACTACAGTTGGGCTAGCGATTGGGAGTGCTAGAACGAAGGAAGAAACATCACCGCATCAGTAAAGGGAACCAGTCGGAAAACTCGACATACTCGTCCGTCAGCAGTTGCCTCGCGGGCCAAGGCTATGATCCTCCGGCTCGAAAGCATACTCGGACTATCAACTGGACACAGCATAAGGCGGAAAGGGGGTGCATCTTGCTCCACGTTAGAAACGAGGGCGAGAGTTGTCATTAATCCTGCCCGTGCACGATCTTCCACTGTCCCCGCGGTATGGTCGAGTAGGTGACTCATGGACACGCATTTGTTTTCTCAAGTACGCGAGGAGTGGAATATTCTCGAGTTCCCGCTGGTTGTGGATCAGCACTGTTGGATTTATTCCTCAAAAGGACTCGATGTCTACGAATATCTCGTCATCCTCGTCAGGTAACTGCATGTCAAGAGAGTGACTCCGTGGTCCCCACCTACAGCACATTCGTTAGCACAAAGATATGATCCGCCGATGTTGGTGCGCATGTCTGGGACACGACTCTCAAGAGAATGGGATACATACCATTTGTCAAAACCGAGAGGTGGCCATCGGCCATAGCGTTGCTTCTCTGGGATGTTCTTTCCCGGGCGCACTTCGCTTGCCATGGTTCAGCATCGCACATAAGCTGAAAGATGTGGTGGGAGCATCGGGATCGACGACAAGTCCGTCAGGATTGACTGTATGCGGCTCCAAGAGGAGCTTGTTTTGAATTCGGGCGGTCCGGTGGAGATGCATTTGACGGCATCCTTGAAACAAAAGTCCATGTTTGTTTCGAAAGGATTGCGGGCAGAGAGGCATTGACATGTAAGCTATGATGTGAAGAGTTCATAGCAACCGCTGAGGTGGGTAAGAGAGTGAGCGATCCCAGTAAGCGCTGCCTGTCGGAGTCGGATTCGTCCTGCTGAGTGTGTTGTGTGTTGAGAAGAAAAGGCGGAAGGAGACTGGTCCATATAAGAAAAAAAGAGTGGGTCCTTGCGAGTTTGAAGGGCAGACCAGGTGGCTATGCAAACGATTTGCGTTGTGTCACGGTCGCTGTGACTGCTTACATGCGTCTTCCCTTATTCACGTTTCTCGGCGACCCCTCCATGTCCTACTTGTGATACAACAGTCTGCAACTGTCACAGCGCCTGGAGCTTGATGGGAAGTTGTACTCTCACTCGGTTGACTTGCTCCTGGGTGCAACCCATCCCGCCCTCCCGCTCCCGTACAATAGGTGGTTCAAGGAATCACTCCGCCCTTGCCACCTCACACAATGGATCTGCATCATGCTGTGCCGATTTACCCCGACGTTTCTCGTCTTCTTTGTTCCAGGGTTTGTGATGATGGCCACGTTTGACGAGTGGGGTGAAGCAAGGAAAATGACGGATATAGTCCATTGTTGCCCGTTAATGCTGTTTGGTTTGCACTCCTCGTTTGCAGAGTTCGAATTTCATTGGTGAACGATGTTCCCAAGCCACGTTCTGCTCGGTGATAGCTTTGCCCTTACGGACGGTATATCAGAGAAGTCAAATGCTTAACGCATGAAGGGACGAAGCATATACCGAAATTAATGATCTTACAGGACGAAATCAAGGTCAAGAGCACATTCAACGATTTGAGATCGCGATCCAAGTCCCCATAGATTCATCCCCTCAAAATCTCGTCTACAACGGCGGCACATACCACCACACATCGCTGCGCTCCCCCGACATCTCATGCTCGTAAAACGCGCCTCTCACTTTCTTTGGCCGCATTCATGGCCATACGGCAAAGGGGGTAACGGCCAGTTCCTTTCTGTCAGGAAAGTTGCGGTCCAGGTCGAGTCGACGCGAGGGCGTGTGCCAGGCAACTGTCCCGCTGGAGCGGCACGCGCGTGAGCGCGGTAGGGGTTCTCGGCAGGGGCGTCCTTCAAGGGTTGGACAAAGAACGTGGCGACAGGTGCGCCTCGGAGTAGACACTCTTCGAGTGGTGCGATAATACTAGAATGGTCGTCAACGGCAAGCGAGGTAGCAGAAGCAGCAAGTGCCACGTCTGACCGGGTGATGGCCTAGAGGCATACGGTGGCCATCGACAGCAAGAAAACGATCGTCGGATAGTTGTAAAGCGTCGCCAAATCAAGGTACTAGCGTTCAGGAGTGGTCTTGCGGCATGGTCGCACATATGACGCATGAGCGCCCGGTCGTTTGTTGACGGCAAAGTCTAAAAAGTATTGAGCATAGATTTGCTTTGGCCGGCGCGGCTTGATTGAGTGGTGATGTGAACATGTCGACACAGGCGCTGGTGAGGAGCGTCTGGAACTCGAGACAACCTGTTGTGAGGTTGAGCGTGAGAAAAAAAGGTACTGCATCATGGGACCCAATTTCGGGAGATGCTGGCCTGTACCTGACTAGAGACCCGATGTGTCATACGGTGTAAGCGCCTCAAATTGCAATATCCATATACCATCTTAAAAGCATCACCGCGGGTTTCACTTCGTACAAAGTGCTACTAGTACACGATTTACGATTAGGCCAAAGCAAACAGCCTCTAATACTAGAAGTAGTTAACATCCGCGAGCGTGTACCCGGTAGCGGCAAAGCCGACTCGATTATTGGTGGTATCATACACGCTGTAATAGCGTTCCCTGAAATACAACGACGATCAGAGACAACAGTCGGTCTGCGTGGCCCAGGACGCACAAGAAGGAATATCCGTTCATAAAATCGAGGCCACTCCCAGACGGATCTCTGATGTCACCGACGATGAGATAGATTCCGTCCGCTGCACCTTTGATCTTGTTGTTGAGTGACCGTGGCCAGATCTGCGCATCCGGCATGAGTGGATACTGGAGCCCTCCGATGTTGAACACGAGCGGCTGCAGGAAATCATATTGTTCGGGGGTGATACTGAGGAGGCCAGTAGTCCCATCCATGACACCGCCCGTGAGCTTCTGATATTGTTGAAACGCGTCTGTTTGCGAGGGGTTAGTATGCGATCGGTCACAGTTCAATTTCAGCCCTTTGCTTACCTGTGGCAAGGAGAACGAGAGTGGCGCCAGTGTCCACAATGCCGGCGGTTGTTGACAAAAGAGTCGTTCCTCCATAAGTGACAGACTGATCGATACCCCAATACTTTGACGCAGGAAAGGTTGTCGTGAGTGGAACGTAATTCGGGACGCCAGGCCAGATTACGCTAGCGTCATAACCTCCGAACGTGAGCTGTCCCGGAGCGTTGGTCTCAGGGGCCGGAATGAAATAGACCCCAAGTACCTCCTCCTGGATCGTGCGTTGATTGTAAAGGTTGTCCATTACGGTAGGAATCGCTGTAGTGCGGTCGGGGGTCAACGTGTCGACAGTCAGATCGACAGGCCCAACGCCGAGGATACCATCAACACCCTTGAAACCAACTGCGTACGTAGCCACACCAATGGACTGGTTCATGATCACCATACTAGGTGAAAGTGTGACAGTATCAAGCCATTCCTCTCCAGAAAAGGATCCGGAGCCATACGACACATACTAGGGTCGCTGCTCAGCCCGCCTCTTTACAAGACGGAACGTCGAACACGTACAACTCTCTGTCCGGTGTCATAACTAGTACTGGATGGAACGAATGGCTTTCCTGCTCCCACGAATGTATTAGAGCTTCCGGTATCAATTACCAGAGAGTCTGAAAAAGAGTCAGCCCCATATTTATGACAATGTAGATCATACACCCACAAGTTGTCGCAGGTTCTCCAACTCCAACCTCAGCAGTGTAAATAAAAAAGTTATTGGAGATATCGACAGTCGACTGTTGACGTTTTCTGGGTTGGGCAACATTTTTCATTGCCTGGGCACGAGCACGATCTATGCCAGCGATGGTCATGCCCTCCGGAAGCTCATTGATCCTCCTTGTGAAGTCGAGCGTAGCCATGCCACTCTGACGAGTGAGAGGGATCGCATCAGCGATGAGCGAGATGGTAACGAAGATCAGAGACAGGCGGACTTGAGAAGAAAACATGATCCTGTTGAGAGCTCTCGATGACGCCAGACCATCTGAGGTCCCGCCTTTTATATTTCCCAAGATGAGACTTCAATACCAGTAATGGTTTAGTTTCGAATATCGACCGGAAAACTGTTAGCCGAAGTACATTGTCGTGGTTCTCTGAGGTGTGGTTGAAAGGGGTGGGAGTCCTGCAAATATCCCCCGAAGCATACAGACCGGGTCTCCGGTTATACGGTCTCATTCGAAGCAGCTCCGCCTCGTATAAGCAGCAGATTCTCAGACCGCAAATCCAAATTTGGCAATATTTGACATTTGAACGTTCAGAGTGTGACGGAATGGTTAGACAACAACACCATCATACCCACCGCTGAACCAAATCTAACGGGGCTGTGCTAGTCAAGTTTGCTAACAGCGGCTTTCGGTGGACCGCAAGATCCCTGGAGGGTTATGCTGTGCGTCCGCATTGGACCGCCTAGCATCTTCGTGGATTCTAGGCCACCCACGATAGGCAAAAACCCTACACCGTTACGTGTGCGTTATGTTGCATCAGCAGAGCTATATTTCCCAGAGTAAGCGATGATACTGTATGCTCGACGCGATAACGCACGTTTCTACAGCTTTTCAGAGTTTAGCACTGGATGTATGCCCGAGGAGGCTTCAAGAATAACAACGATCTGGGCGTCCACCCCCGTGTCTGAATGAAAAAGGTGTCTAGATTACCATCATCCAAACCGGGTTGGGGCTGGGAACAAGGCCCGAATTTGGTTTGGCTATCTTGGGTTTTTACCTTTTATCATTATTCTTGTTAGCGTTCCAGTTCGCACCAGACGCTGTCACGTTACGATTAGTCATTCGTCACATTCTATTGTGACTACTTATCCTTGCATCGCGTCCTTTTTCTCTTTCCTCAGTCGTTGTCTCCTGACTTCGTCTGAGGTATGTTATCTCTCTTTTCATTGATAGTCTAGCTCACATGTGTAACCTAGCTGTCTCGTTCGCTAGGTAATACATTTAGTCGTTGTCTCCTGACTTCGTCTGAGCTGTCTCGTTCGCTAGCCTTTAGAGGGTGTCCTCTGGCCATATTGGTCTCGAATGGTTTTTAGAACCCAATTTCCCCCTGTTACATGTGCCAATGTCCCCCCTGGGACGCCCCTTTACGGATTGGCGAGAGGCCACTGGTAGTAACCTCGTAAGTACGGGTGTACCCCTTCCTCCAAGTGGAGCTAGTGCCCCTGCGAACCTCCTTTACCAAGGGAGGGCTCAGCGGGTTTAACGTCTGACTCTCCACCTCACCGCTCGCCACCAAGGCAGCAAGCGAGAGACAGACGTCGTGCCCGCACGAAAAAAAAAGGGGGGGCCAAGGGCACACACTGCGGACAACCAAAGCAGCCGAATGCAAGCACAACGTTTAAGAGGAACAAACTCACACGAAGTAGATTACTGTCGTTTCAGACACAGCGGAGCGCGACTAATCCCACTGCGAACCCCCTTTACCAAGGGGGGACTCCATTCCGTACGAGTTTAGAGTCGGCCAAGCATCGCCAACAAGCACGTCCAAGTGACAATTTTAACCTCCTTCGCCAAGGGAGGAGGACTTGATGGCCGCATGTGCAGACTTCGGTCAGTGTGTCCATACGACACCGGGACCTCCTTTGCCAAGGGAGGGCTCACTGAGTGGTTGGGCATACCGTCTGCACCACCCATTGCAAGTGTGCAAGCCTCGCGGCGCGCTGTGCGTTGAGCAAATGTGAAGGACCTCCTCTAGTCTCGCACTTGAACCGTGAGAAAATCACACCAAGTGGTGGTACGAGTTCAGGAAGCGACCAAGGTGGAATTTCACAAGAATGATGTTGATCTGAGAAACAATCTACTGATCTACCTGTAAGAACTACTCTTTCCTTCCTCTTCTGCCATCACCACCACACCAGACCTTTCTTTAATCACCTTCTGCCCAACTCGCAAGGTTAAATAGGCCAAATGAACATTCCTTGAGGGTTGTGGTGAGGCAGGTACGCACTCGGCCAGTGGGGGCCACCCGGTTGACACATGTTGACCCGTCCACACGGTCCCGTGCTGGGCGGGCGCCAGTGACGCCGCGAGTGGCGATATATACATCGCACGCCCCCGTGTATTCATGTTCGGACGCAATGCGACGAGCGGAATCGAAGGTTAAGAGAAGCATTGCGTTATCCCTTGGGCCAATGCCCCATAACCGGTCTACCCGCTCGTATCAAGTGGTGTTCGTGCCGCCTACGACTTGCCCACTCACTACCATCATCCTCGCGCGACTGCCCACCGTGGACTGAGTTTTGAACGATGTCGGAGGGGTCTCCCCAAGACAAAAGCATAGAGGTGCTATATGTGGATTATATACACCAGCTGGAATATTCCGGTCACAACTATCAGATTAATCCGGAGGTATTCGAAGTCAAGCAGACGAATTTGCACGAAGAAAAAAAAAAAGAAAAGACACATCGGACGTATCTCCCCGCCTTCTACAAGACCTTCCTTACTTCCTGTGTCTGGCACCTCACCATGTTCACCGCGGGATACTAGAAGTTCTCGAAGCGCCCACACAAAGGATTCGGTAATTTTATCCCTTCCCTAGGGGACATCATGGTCCATCTGGACTACACCATAAGGTTTCTCATCCAACCTGTGATGGAGAAGCCCGTGGAAGAGGTCGTAGGCTACCGCTCCCAGGGCTTTGACGAGTTTCTCGTCGAAATGTTTTTGCTTGGGCGACACGATCCAGATATCCTGCAGGAATACCATGAGACCTACGATACGAACATCGAACAAATTTCTATGAACAATTTAGATGTGTATTATTCTCACTCGGGGTGCTATTCATTTATTGATAGGTACTGTCGTTGTAGACTGGAAGACCTATCGAGGTCGCATTTCTGCAAAGATTTCTGGAGCACATTACAACTACCGAAGGGGTTGCCTCGACAGCAAGAAGGACCTTCGAGAGCTCCTGGAGCTCCTAAGGAGCATTACACGCACGGCATCGGCTATGGATGGGGTGTGCGATTATATTCCTTACTTAAACGAGAATATTAACGACAAGATATCAGTGGGTAAGATTCTGAAATCCCTCGCCGAAATGGCCAGCACCACCGTGGTAAGCAGCCACGTCGGTGACTCAGAAATTCCCAGTAACTCTGTGGGCCACAAGGAAGGCGAACCCATAAGTGTGACAATGTCAGTGGCGATGAGGATATGGACGTCGATAGGGAAACCGATCACGGCGAATCGACGATCACGCAGGACGGAGTGACCGCGAGGGGTGAGGTATAGGGTGCTTTCCAATGATGTGTGTTAATGCTAGCAGCCATGGAATCCCTTGCTTCGGCGCCACCTGGGGATCTGCCCACCTTGCATCTGAAGCGATTGTGGATAGAGGATCCTGAGGAGATGGACGATATTCCAGACAGGCTTGCAAGCAAGCGGCCATTAAGAGCACCACTCTCCCCAGGTGCATCAGAGGCAATGGGGTTTGATTCGGCATTAAGAATGGACATCATGGAGTTATTAATGGACTTCTGTATTATTCGATGTCGTAGCGTATGCGTGGAAGGATACAAAACCCGGGGTCAATGTGTGGTGAAAGTCCATAAAGAATGAATGCACCGAACAAACCGAACAAGCCGAACAAGCCGAACAAGCCGAACACAACGAACACCGAAAGTATACAACAATACACCGAATGCACTGGAGAATACCAAGCACTATCTGTCAAAACCTTCTGGACACTTTCCTTGGCTGCCCTTGTTTCCCAGCGATGTCTGCGCTCACATACACTTCCTCAACCTCCCACTCCCTTTCCGAACGTTTCATACTACCTTCTCCCGTACCGCCGCTCCATATCCCAACATCACCACCCTCACTCAGTGGTCTTTTGTTTACATAACCGTTGTTGGCTAGTTCCTCTGCAGTTGTTTCACCCATCAGATACTCCACAGCATCATAACCCCCATACTTGGGATCTCTTTGTATTCGAGACACCACATTTTCATGTACGTCCTTCAGCTCCGAGTCGCTCAAGGGTAGAATGTCGCGGCCCCATTTTGCAGAGGCGAAGGCCATGTTCGTCGTTGCCTTTCCTAAGCCAAGTCTTGATAACAGGAATGAGGTGATTCCCTTTGCGCCTATTATAATCGTAAGGGTTTTAACGATGCATACACAAATGCCCTCCTAAACCTACTATGTTTTGAAAGCCATTTCTTGATGCTTTCATTGTTCTTTTGACGTCTTGTGATCGGCGAGTCGGGTTCATAAACATTGATGATATAGACCATCACAGATCTGATGAACACGGACGTGTCCTTGACACCTCTGTCTCGTGAGTCTCGTGCGACCCATTTGAGGCTTCGAATGAACGTCCTGTACTCTGATGCACCCTGTGGCCTTGATTTCAATTCATCCTTGCATGGCCAGATACTCGGCAAAACTCCTGCGCAGATGATTCCAGCAATGAGTGCCAGGTGATGGATCGGTTTCGAAGGATCATATGCCTGTTCTGCATATTTATAAGCATCAATAATGTAGGGATTAACGGCTGCATCGTCAGTAGTTCCTTCTTCAATCTCCCGCGGAAGGATAGTCTTGTGAAGAATCGAATGGAATGACCTCAGTCGGACATCGTTCGCAGACCATTCTCCCCGGTTGTCGGAGGCGATGACATTTTGCGATGTGCGTCGCGCGATTGCTGCGGAAGTGCGGTCGTGAGCACGAATGGCAGCGGAAGTGGGCGGGCCAGTCGGATTCTTTGCCCCCAAGCTCATCCATACATCATGAACTACGCGAGTCGGGGGTGCGCCACGTTGACCTTGGTTGGATGGTTTTGACCATGGGACTTGGTTTATTCTGAGTTGGTAGCACGCGGATGCAAAGCCATCACGTATCGCGATTTTGAGATCCTCTCCAGTACATGTTCCTTGACCATCAGCGAAGAGAGTGATCTCTTGAATGGCTGCACGGGCGATATAGAGGAACTGACCGTCTTTGATGAAGGGAGGCTTTTGACGTACGTTGGGTGTGTTGCAATGATCGATAATGTCCTGAACAAACTTCATGACGCTGATGGCCGAGGGACGTGGCTCTTTGAGAGCCATGAGGCCGTTGACCGGTTTAACGACTGCCTCTATAAGGTTTGCATGGCTCTCTCTATCTAAGGAGAGGGGGTAAGCTGAGTTGAACCAGCTGTAGAGAGCCTTCTTGCGTGATATGGCAGCAATGGCATCCATCCCACCTCCTTCAATGATAGGAGTGAGTTCAAGCAATGCTGCCTCCTTCACGAGAGTTTTTGCATCGTTGATTAGACCCTTGAATGCTACCTCGGCTGCATAGGCAGCAAGGTCGTGGACTGGATCAGATCCACTACTGAGCATGCGGACTCTAGGCATGAGTCTTGTAGCAAGCTTGATGGTGAATGCTGCAATATAACTCTGCGGAAAGGGCAATCATTGGTAAGCAGATATGTTGCTATGCCCACATGCACACGCAGGTGGAACGTTTGTGCTTACCGAATAGTGTGGTTTCCCATACGTCGTTTCCTGTGAGCATTGAGACGCAGTCAAGGGTACCTGAGTGGTTGGATTGACCGGCCACTTTTCATGGCGTATGGAGACAAGTCCAGTTGCCAATGACCCTGCCTGAATGAAAGAGTGAGCCACACATGGGAGACCATCATTCACGACCGAGAGGCTCAGCCATGCACGGTCCATGAGTGCCCTTGTGAGTACGCGCGCGCTTCCTGTGTGTGCATAGTTCAGGGCACGTTCCAGCATGGAAATGGTCTCGAGCTCGAATGGGTCGACAACGTAACCCTCCTTTAGGTGAGGCTCATGCCTCTTCCAAATATTTTCGATGAGGCATGTGAGGGGGTATGTTGTACATTGGAAAAGTTTGGGAACAACCTGTATTTTTTTTTTTTTTTTTTTCATCGTCAGCCGTTCATTCGTAGATGCGCCGGAAACCTACCCCCTTGGGGAATACGACACAGGCAGCTCGGATGGGATCGAGGACCGTGGGATGTGACCAAGACTTTATCAAAGGGGTAATGACCTCTGAATAAATGACGCTGGGGTGTGTCCATAAGATGCTGAGCCTCCAGAAATATATGAAAACTATTCTCACTCTCCCCTGCGCTTCGTCTCGTGGAGGCGATGTACATCGAGGCGATATGTGTTCTCGAACCGCATGCATTGCGGTTGGTCTTCACCTGCGATCTTTTCTGAGCAGCGAACGTGTGGGAGGTCTCCCCGACAACGCTCGAGGACTTTTCGCCAACGATTCTTTGCTGTAGCTGTGGATGCAGTGCAGCCGGCGAGAGCAGAGGTTATGAGTCCAAGTTGAACCTCGTGGAACTTGGCAGCATCCCGGAGACGATGGGTAATCACATTGTATATCTGCATGCAGACGACGAAAATGATAGGAATCATGATTTGTGCGTGCATCTGACGCTGTTGCTCTTCTCTGTCGATCTCGCTGTCGTTGCCCTCGTCGACCTCCTCAAAGTGATCTGAAGGCTCGTATTCACTGTCTGAATATGGACCTGGCTCTGCCGGTCCATGGCTTGGTTGGCGACGATAGCGATGGCGCCGTCTCTGTCTTTGTAGTTCTTCGGCAGGACGTTCGTCAGGTTGGCCTCTCAAACTGGCATCTATGATGTCCATCCTCTGAGCGAATGCTGTCATGGGTCCATCTGCCTGTATGTTTCCAAGATTCCTGGTGAATGCGAGAGGGTATACCGTATATTTGACGTTGTTGCGTACGTGGCCGAAATTGTCCTCGTTCGTTTGGAAGAGTGTATTAGCTTGTGATAGGTCCATGAGGGCGCCAGTGGCCTCACATCTCACAGGTTTCTGTCGGAGAATGCGATACCCGTCTTCATCATACGCCTGGAGGACCTCACCCAGGACATTTTCGAGTGGATACCTGAGCAGGTCTATCCGTCTGCGAACCTCAGGGTCGTGACAGTCATAAGCGGTTGGATATTTCGCTGCGAGGACTTCGCTTGGAAGAGGCTCAAATTCATACGCATCGTAAAAGCTAGAGGTTTGCATGTCAACACATGTTATGGAAAACAAACGGTAAGTGCTAACCTGATGTGGGATGCGATAGAGAAAGCAAAATACTTGATATGCTCATACCTATGGTCCCTGTGCCATGTCTCCCTTTCGTCAACGATGGAATGCGGGACAAGGATGGGCTGGTTCTGTCCATAGCGCATGGTGACAGCAACAGGCGTATTTCGAAGAAGAAAGTTGTCGGTCTTCCATGAGTGAGGAGCATTTGCAACCCAGTCATCCCATTCGTTCAGGAACATTTGGTGTATGTTGTTCAGGTCCCCTATTCGAAGCTCGATATCCCTGGAGACCTCGCCGAGCCGGTTACTGGGGATCAAAGAAAAAAAACAGGGGGGGGGGGGGGGTGATCAATTCAGGGAATATGACCATTAGGTGTTGAATGGATAATGTACTTACAATATGTCAGAGGCTTCATTGATAGAACGACGAGAGAGTACCTCTGGATACTCATTTCTGCAGGTGAAGTCATGGAGACGCATGCGGTGAAAGCTGCGAGCAAAAAACATAACCAGCATTAATGCGTGTTCCAACGCCATAGCACTCGTCTTCTCAGCCAGACGAGGCCAGTTGCCGGTCCCATTTAACGGATGATCTGGCACGAGCCATTCGTTGGGGACCATAGCGATCCAAACCTGTTCCTCCCTGCGCGTGCCGATGGACATCATTCGGCCGTGGATATCGAACGGAAGGCGAGTTGGTTTGCTGTCAGGCCAGAGACGGTGTATGCCATTGAAGTTTAGCTTGCAGCGCCACGTATGGTCGGCATATGTGTTAGGGCGGATCGAGTCAAGGCCGCGACGATCTCCAATGTACAAAACGAAGTCAAGATAGTGTGGTCCAACAGAAGGCAGGACGTTGGGCAAATCTGTGTCGATGATGTAGCGATCGTCAATTTCTAGCGAACGCCGACGAGAGAGGGTGCGTAGAGCGCCTGAGGCATCCTTGTGTTTCCACATATGCATAAGAGAGCTGAAGGAGATCTTGGCGGAAGGGGAACTGTGGAAGAGAGCGATGTGGTCATTCGTGTTGCTGTCCCTACCATGAGCGTATATAGCTGCCTCTATCTCTTGTTGACGAGGGGCGTCATTTGCGGAAAGACGTATGGGAACGTCCGTTGGGTCATAAGGGATGTCGTGGTGGCCATCGTCAACAAGGTCTTCTTCGAGACCATGCCTTGAATGGCAAGTGTGAGTGTAGGGCGTGTAGATGGATAGAAGATAAACCCACAGAGTTATGAAGTCATTACCACTCTCAGACATGTCGAACGGGAATAAGGAGAGTGGTGAGGATGATGCTAGGATGACTGCAAGCCAGAAAAAAGCCAGGAAAGACGGGAACTTGTAAGCGTGCGGGTGCGGATAAATAATATAGCAGGCAAGTCGACTATGGGATCATGGTAATCATACGTAAATGGCAGCCGTAGAGTGGTAGATGACCCTGACCACACGTACGGAAAATGCAGTATCACTGACATCGAGAATGAGCTAAAAGGTTGTGCGCGTAAAATCAAGTCAATTGAACGGTAAGTGGCCCTGGTAGTACTATGCGGACAGATGGAAACGGGGCGGCATATTGTCAGTGTAGGCGAACGGCATTCTAGATTCTTAGTGAGTACTTCCAGGGAAAGCGGTCGTTTACGTTGCTTTTCTTGAAATGCCTTACTCAAAGCTATGCAGGAACTCTGGCTGGACCGCATCATATCTGCCAAGCAAAGGCGGAAGTGTATAACCCTCCCACATGCAGGGTGTCCAAAATGTGTTGTGGCCTCCACATTCCCTGGACAATGGGTAACGTCCTTCGCGTGGACAGTGAAGACCACGCAAACAATTCCGTCAGTTTAGCTTGCAGTGATGAACCAACCCGTTCATTATTCATTCATAAAATCGTTTGACATTCTTCAATGCATAAACTTTTGTGGTGAGTAGCTGTGCTTCTGTCCGGTGTTCGGTTATTCGATACGTTCGGTATGTCGGGTATTCACTTTGTGCCGTATGTCCAGTGTGTGTTCGGTATCATCGCTGTGTTCAGTGTGATCAGTGTTCGGAATTCTCGATCAGCTTCTTCCCGCTCCGCTGTTTCATCGAGTTAGAGGTACTTTCCTAACTGAAGTCTATAATTACCGGTAGGTGGGGCTCACTTGTTCGAAGAAGCTTCATGGTCTTATGAAGAGGAATCTGAAAAGGGCGAGTGGCCTCCCAGGACGTCAACTCTTGTTTAGCTCCTCTCTTCCTTCGAGCAGTACCTAGGTCCAGCATCTCGCTTCGCTCGTTGCATCGCTCCCTCCTGCTGGTTTGTGATCGACTTATGCGATGTGTTCTGTGTACACACCCAAGTTACATAAGCCCTAACCTAACATCTTCCGGAATTCATAAATTGTGTGACACCGATGGGGGGCTGACGTAATGGTTAGTGGATACCTTGATTGGGTATGCACAGCTTGTCACATATGTGACATCCAATTCCTGAGGTGCGATTGACCCCTGGCACACGTAGTAATGACCCTGACTAAGTATAGCTTTGGGGCCACCACTTGACCTTCTGGTCTCAAGGCCATTGTCTTACCTGGGATGATGCATATGGAATTATACCATCCCAGCATTAATATTATATTATATTCAACTGTCGTCATGCCATCCACTAGCACATAGCAAGTAAGGCTAAGATGTTTGGCTCAATGCAAAGGTACGTAGAGATCACACAAGGAAACTGGACAAGTATCTATAACTGGAAAAACAATCACACCATGCCGTCTGTCACGTTTGTTAGGTTCCCATAAATAAATAAAGCAGACATTTCAAAGAGGGTAGGCGATACAGCATCATAAATAGCATGGACAACTAAAAGGTAGCTATCACAAGGTTCATCGCAACAACCTTGCTCAGACCTGATGAACTGATGATAGATGGCTCCACAGCGGATACACCATATCATCCTCATAGTAGGGTACAACATGTGCGGCCATGCGACATTTGCATGGACGCCCTGTAGGGTATAGTCAAACGTATTGCACACGTTGCCAAACTGGCGACACCCGGTGGACTAGATGCCGTGTCAGCGTGCGCAGGGGAAGGAATTGAGGGCGAACGCATGATCTGATCGGACGACCGGGGGAAGGTGGTGTTGAGCACTTGGTGGGCATTGCCCAGCATGAATGATCTTGGACGGGCCATGGAACAGCACTTGTCGAACGCACCAAAGTTGTGCTTGTAATGTTGGGCATCTGCACTGAGTCAACGTGACAAGATGAGGCTACGCACCTGGTGCCACCCTTGCCCGTCATTTGTTTCATCACACAGCGGTCTGGTCTCCCTCCTAGCGGTTGCGAGGTTGGTGGGCCGCTGCAGCGCAGCGCGGTAGTGGGCTGGTTATTGGTCGTAGGGAGAATGCGAGTGTTGAATGGACTTGGTAAGAATTCCGCACAAAGTCACAGCCGCATGACGCGTGACGCGTGACGTGCCAGCATACCGTGGTTTCGAATCCATCTAACACAGATACATCCACTTCTTAACTTACGACCCACGACTTGACTCACCAATGGTACACGACGGTAGTGTCAACTCATATGCCGAGCCTGCGTCATCATACTATTATAGGAGCTGCCTGCCACTCGACCATGGAGAGGAGCATGGGTGCTGCGACCAACACGACAGCAATGAAGGTGCCACCACCAGCGCAACTCAGGTTGGGTTCCGCATGGGTATGGTGACCCGTGACGGGTTGCGGGTATGGGTATCGACGGGTACGGGTGTGGGTTTCCATGGCCGAGACCCGCAGATCCGCGATCCACGGGTGCGCAGGTCAGTAGCGAAGGGGTCAGCCGATCTGCCTCAATGACGACGACGTAGCTTGCGCACAGCGACCCAAAGGCGTGCCCCCACCACCACGCGATGACGACAATGCGGGCAGGGACGCGCAACAGCGCACCGACCGCCTCAACGACGACGACGTGGCGTTGCGGCAGTCCAACCCCATGACTCGTCCCACCACCGCCACACAACTGCGTGCCCACCACCTCGCCAACGACGATGTAGCGGGGCAGACGGCAACCAAACGGTGTGCCGCCACCACACGACGGCGACGGCGACGGCGACGCGGGCGGGGACACGCATGCCACAACGATGACAACCTGGCGTCGTGCTGCCACCACCACATGACGGCAACCTTGCGGGCGGGGACGTGCAACAGCGCGCCAACCACCTCAACAGCAAAGACGTAGCAGGCGGACGAGTTACTCGGGTGAAGACACTGTATAGTCTACTACTCATGATTTGTTGAATATGATGTACTCTTTACACGAATTAGCATTTTAATCATGCTTTGAGATGTTTTTGTTGCAATGCCGGTTCCTCTCATATTGTACTATCCACCAGTGTTGTATGTGCCAATGATCACACAGTGTTGAATTCTTCATCTAATTGACCCATAGCCTAACATTTGATTGATGGACCTGCAACCTCTGTGCCATACTCTTGAGACCTCGGCTGCACATTCGGTCTGACCTCAATCTGATGCTTGGTGGTCACATGATGTACCGCCGGCTGTGACATACTGCATGGGACTGACAACATGTATATGCTAATCAGGACCGGGACCCAGCATATACTGTAACATGTATCACAATCTCAACTGGAAAGCTCAGTGTGACATAGCTTGTGACATTGAGGGAGCAGCCCCCGGAAATTCCCAATTACACATCAGCTCAAGGTTTGTCTGACATTGATTTCGCTAAGGGTCAATTTGACCTCATATACAAACAGGTGTGTATTCGCAGAGCTAAAAGGACAGGGGCCGTCGCCAATATTCACAGTTGCCCACATTGTTGTACCGCTAATTAGTAATCTATATGCCCCCCCTTTTTTTTTTTTTTTTTTTTTTTTTTTTTTTCATTCTAGAAGGAAATATATTTTAATCATATTGGACATCCAGTATATACTGTTATAAGGGTCCGAATGCAGATTTATTCAGCGCCCTATCATCACCATCATCATCATCATAAGATTATGAGGGAATGGGTGGGAATTGTGTGACCAAGCAGTCAAGGCCGACGCCAATTTCGGCTCGCTCGGCTCTGTCGGCTCTGTCGGCGTTGTCGCCTGTTTCTGTAGTCGTCGGCCCACCCATATTTCTTTCCATTTCTGTCTTCCCGACTAATTTCACATTATTCCTTCCGCTTTCTCTCTGTACAATAACTACACCACTCCTCCTTGGGCGGCACGCCGCCACTGCCGTACGGCGATCCGACCGCATGCCACCACCACCATACGACGACGACGACGCGGGCGGGGACGCGCAACAGCGCACCAACCACCTCAATAACGAGGACGTGGCGGGCCCCAGCGGCGTGCCACCACTACCACGCGACGACGATGACGCGGGCGAGGACGCGCAACAGCGCGCTCACCCCCTCAACGACAATAACGTGGCGGGCGGTACGGCGATCCAACACCATGTTACCACCGTGCGACAATGACGCGGTGTGCCACCACTACCATGCAACGACGACGACGCGGGCGAGGACGTGCGACAGCGTGCCCACCACCTCAACGACGATGACGTGGCGGGCGGTACGGTTACCCAGCGGCGTCCACCACCACACGACGACGACGTGGCATGCCACCACTATCACGCGATGGGCGGTACGGTGACCGAACAGCACGCCACTACTACAACCACCGCAACAACGACACGGGCGAGGATGTCGCAACAACGCACCCACCATTTCAACAACGATGATGTGGTGGGCAGTAAGGCGACCGAACGACATGCCGCCACCGCTGCCACCACCGTAATAGGGCGCCTGCCGCTCCAGCAACGACGGCATGACAGGCTGGGACCGAACTGCACGCCACTAACACCACCACCTCAATGTCGAAGACTCGATGAACATACAGTCCGATCTAAGGGAAATATATTAAAATGTCACGGGACTGGTATACAGAGTTGTATATGTACTGGGATAAAGCATTGCGGGGCGAAGCCTCCCACTATGATGCCCTCGTTTGGACTATCGGACTATCGCTACGACCGTCGGACAACGGCATTCATTCTTTATTACTCCTAGACACTCGTTGACGTTTATTAGACAAGCTCTACCGGCCCTCGTTCTATATAGTGAAATGCTATAAAATCCCTCCTGCTTTTACTCGTAGAGTAGTTTTATTCGAACAGAGAACGTTACCCATGCCAGCTGCACCAATCGAAGCATCTTGTGACCAAAAGTCACAATTCCGTACAGTACACCTGTGACCTGTGACTATAGAAAGCCGGACAACCGGACTTTAGTCTGTATGCGGCACGTTAGCAAGTCCTTGCGCATTTAGTAATCGTGTCTTCAGTTTTCATGTCTTTGTGCAGACCCCCAGACAGTCATTATGCCATCTGATTTGATGTTTCGTTGTATATCGAACTTGCGCTGATTCTCATGCCATTTTTAATTTCAGCCAATCAGGAAACAAGACATTACCGGACGAAGATACTTAGATACTAGGCAATACTAATTTAGTTTTGTGCGACCAGGATAACGATAACTCTGTCTGCTAGACTCCAGTCGGTGTTGAAGGTGGATCAGAAGCTGGACGAAGAGGACGAGGCGTTTGAGAGGTGGGACTAGGGTGAGAAGACCTCACCTCGGGCGCCCCAGTAGCAGTCGTTGTCGCCATGCTTGTCGCCTGGGCCATCGCAGCGCCCTCGGGTCTCACCCCAGTTGTTTAGTGGTAAGTGGGTTGTGGCAGCTCCCTCTCTTGTTTGCCCTTCTTGTAGAAACGGTAGTTGGTGAGCTGTCGGGTGCTCCTATCTTGTATTTCCATCTGGGCGTCACAGCGCTGACGAAGGGGCCAAGGGCGCTGCAACTGCTCACCCACCACTCGAGTGCGAAGAAGGTGCCGTGACTGACCATATCACTACCTCCTCCACAAGGGCGATAGCACCACGACGGCCGTGAAACAACCATGGCATGCAGTGCAAGGGTACCATGCCTGACCACGCCGTTGCTGTACTGCAACGAAGAAGGTAGACCAACTCGCCCATGGGCATGACAGGCTTGCGGCATGATGGTCGACGCAACAGGATGTTACTACGACCATGGCGATGGGACGATGTGACAATGACGACAAAAATACTAGTACTTGTATATGCCATTTGTTCCAACACCCTGGCACCAAATACCTAACTCTCATCACGACGTTCGTTGATATTCACTTGACTTATAAAAAAATAAAAGTGCGCTCCTTACACACGGAAGCCTTTGCGCTTTCTGTCAGAAAGGCTTTGGGCTCGTCACCGAATAGTAGTGCACTCCACCGTAATGTGGTGCGCCCCGTTCGAAATAGTAGCACGCTCTGACCAAAATAGCGTGCTGATTAAATGTGCATTCGGACCCTTATAACGCACACGACCATTTCGATGACGCGCTCTTGTCCGTCATTCTGAGCTGATCCAGTGGCGCTAGTACGTCCCTCGATCCGCGCGTGTGGTGACCATACTAACATGTGCGCTCCTCAGCCAGCATAGTTACTTCGAGTGGTTTCGACCCATATCGTCATATTGTCTCTTAGCGGTACTGTATTGTATGCAGGAACGTATTATTGGATTTGTAGCACATAAATCAATGCGAGCAATTATTGCGAATGGTGAGAGACCTTGTACATTATTTGTGTTTTTGCGAATATGTTCCCAAACTCGACTTGGGAAGTGCTTTTTGATGCAGCCGGATAGTCGGACTCCACAGTCACCAAGCACCCCGATACCGCTTGCTATATTGGTGGCATTTATTTGTTATTGTGTTTCATTGCCTGCTCAGTGGGGCGTCCGTATGTCCAAAAGCTGCGTGCGGCCCGATGATTGTGTGATTAGTCGGGGAGCAAGATTCCAGCAAGCCTTCCTGGACGCAGCACTCGATATCCATGCAGACGGTCGGCTGTATGAACACCCTGCCGAAAGCCCCAGTCCCACCTGGAAGAGGTTCACTATCTTACGCGTGGTACACCTTACGTTTTCGGCAGCATGGACGTGAGAAAATAAGGCTGGAGACCTCGTTCCTCTTCACACAACCATGTCCATCCGTTTCCCCATTGTCGACTTCCCTTTCTCCCGATTTGACGCCCTCCTAGCCGTCGAGCAGTTCCCAAAACGTGCGATTCGATACCTGGAATCTCCCCAAACATTACATTGTGAGTCATACGACGCCTCAGAAGAGGCTCCAATGACTAACCGCCACTCCTTCAGTGAGATATATACACGACGAGGACGACTCTCAAAAAGTAACACTACCGCTTTCCGTGGGGGATATGTAAGTACCTATCAACCAGGAGCGAAATAAATACATTTTATGACCGAGCCTCAAAGCGTCGCCCTTTACAATGACGACCTCCGTGATGCCCCACTCGACGAGGTAGACGCGATGGACCTGTGGTACGGTACAGTCCTTGGACTCTACTTGGAAGAGGGCGAGATTAAGGGACCCCGATAAATATCGCCGCCCACCTCACTTATGCTTATATGCCGTGTATAGCCTACCGTATGGATGAAGATACGATGGCTTTACAGGTCGGATGACCTCGCCGATGCCGGATTATGTGGGCGCCTGTATGTTCCATAAACCTCTCCTCTTTTCACACAGAGGGGCAATGGATTTGCGCAGGATATCGCAGGCAATGCTGCCAACCGAGCTCGTCGACACAGATCACACCTCCGTCATCGATGCTTTCAACGTCCACTGTGAGGATCCGTTTTTGCGTAGTCCCCAGACGTTACTCATTGTTGTGATAGCCGTGGTTCGAATGGACAGACTGCCTCAGACGTGGGACCTCCAGGACCACCCCGGGTTGTTCACTCGCTGGACAATTCGGGTTAAACTGGTGAAGCTGCCGGATTGCACACTGAAGGCGGATACAGTCACGTTTGTGGTACGTACTAGTATTCTCGTGATGTTGGGTGCGCTGATAGCCGCTGTGCAGGAGTAAAGTGAACCAGACATCTATAATATTATTTGATTGATTTGTAATAATGGGTAGATGGATATCAGCTAGGTTAGCGATTGGTTCAATGTGCAATTTCATTCGTTCGGCGTTTGGTATGTATGTTAGGACTAGAATGTTCGGTGTGTTCGGTATGTTCGGTGTGTTCGGTATGTTCGGTGTGTTCGGTATGTTTGGTATGCTTCGCATGTTTGGTATTACCTTGTTTGTTACCTTGTTTTTACAAGGTCACTCCACTTGAAAATTGCGGCTGCGCCGTCTACAAAATTCGCACTTCTAGGAAGGTATTTCCCACCACATTTATTTGCGCTAGTCACTCAGTACTGGTTCAAGTAGCTCTTTGCAAGCTTTCGTTTGCACGTACCTTTGAATGTACACTTTACGATTCCTTCAACTGCTCTCCTGAATATATAAAGTCTCCGTGTCCCACATCTGCCGTCAACGAGCTCAATGGCTCGTTTGATATGAGGGTCCTTTGAAGTTCCACTCAACACCACTCCCTCGATCCCTCGCTGACGATGTCAACGCGCCTTCAACGTGCCCACCACGAGCCTAATGGCTAATTCTACACCACTCATCTCTCGCCGTACCACGTCCTCGTGATGAGGGCAAGGTTGCGCCAGGGACCACACCCATACCACAGCAAGGTAACCTGGCAAAGAGGGGATCACGACCACGACACATGCGCGATCTCATCTTTTACCATCCAATCTACAAATAAGTGCAATTCTTACTCGCGCAGGAAGTGCAGCCGGTCCTAGGGCTTAGTGAACACCCAGATCCAAGCGCGATTGCGTATGCGAGTCCCGTACAGATGAACGGAATGTCGCGACGCGCTAAAAGTAGCATGTCCATTCGGTCAAGCATGACGGCAAGGTCGCTGCCTTCAACTAGGATGGACGTGACTGCCGCTTCTAGTCATGATGCCCTGTTGGAAATGTGGGGGCCGCCTTCACAGAATGTGCACGAAGGTCTGTAGGTGTCGAAGATGGATGGGATATTTGCCACCTCATTGATTATCAAGGCGGTTCAACCATATGGTGCCCATCATCTCCATATTATATTAATCATGACGAGCAATTCGAAACTGAGCGAGATCATGACCTATTATTTGTCTGGTATGAACAATATTCTGACCTAGTAAACAAGGTTTCTGTCGTCAACGCGCGGCGCTCACCAAGTACATTACCTTGTTTTTAAAAGGACATCCACTTAAAAATAGCGGCTGTGCTGTCTACAAAATTCGCACTTCTAGGAAGGTATTTCCCACCACACATACCTGCGCTAGTCACTCAGTGCCGTTGAAGTAGCTCGTTGCGAGCTTTTGTTTGCACGTACCTTCATGAATGTGCACTTTACAATTCCTTCAACTGCTCTCCTGAGTATATGGTCTCCATGTCCCACATCTGCCGTCAACGAGCCCAATGGCTCGTTTGATATAAGGGTCCTTGGATGTTCCACTCAACACTACTCCCTCAATCCCTCGCTGAAGACGCCAACGCGCCTTCTACTCGCCCGTCATGAGCCTAATGGCTAACTCTACACACCGCTCTTTTCCCGCCGCACCACAACCTTGTGGTGAGGGCAGGGTTGCACCAGCGACCACATCCATAGCACAGCAAAGTAACCTGGCGACGAGGGGACCACGACCACGACGCATGCGCGATCTCATCTTTTACCACCCCTATGTCGATGTAGATAGGCGCGATGCCCCCGAGAATATCAAACACAAAGTCCTATGGCTGGGAGAGTTGCTCCAAACCACGCTCCGTCGTCGTCCCTCCGCTCCGCCCTGACTAGCGCTCCCGGCCCTTCCCCCGCAGTCGACATGGAGTCGTTGCGCGCCCATACAACAAACCCTGTCCCTCATACCTCAGGAATCCTCTCACAGCAAGGCCCCATGTTGGCCTTGCCAACTCTATGCCCTATGGGGTATGCACGGGCATGCAGATTCTAAATAAATACAAACATTTACTAGAATAGGATGGGGTTCAAGACTCCTGTCATAGCAGGGCCCAATGTTGGCCTTGCCAACTCTAGTTTGGTACGGTCGGTATGCTCGGCACGTTCGGCATGCTCGGCATGCTCGGTATGTTTGGTATGTTTGGTATGTTTGGTTTGTTTGGTATGTTTGGCCCGTCCC
>JBBPUI010000265.1:0-26903 GCA_038094615.1 Heimioporus aff. retisporus
CGAACCACAAGGAGTCCCCAGAGATTATCGCTGAAATGGAGAAAGCGACGGGTGTCTCTGCACGTGCATTGATAGCTCTCCGCCCTGGGTTAGGTGCGATCCGGGAAAAGCTTCGCCTGGCGTCAACACGAGACACGACGCGGGTCGAGGATGCGGCATATTCTCTGCTCGGGATATTCGGGATGTCTCTACCAGTCACGTATGGGGAGGGGGACCAGGCTCTTGGGCGACTGTTGGCACAACTACTTACGAGCTCCGGCGACACCAGCATCCTGGCATGGACAGGGCGGTCGGGAAGCTTTAACAGCTGCCTCCCGACCAGTATCACCGTTTTCAAGGAGCTTCCGACTACGCACATTCCGTTGGCTCTCACCGGCACCACTGCAGCAGTAAATTCTGTCAGTTTTGCATCATACGACTCTTCCTCGATCGACATGACTTTAGCCATCAGGCTGCATGACCGGCTGAATAGCCTTCCTGTATCATCATTCTTAGGACAGCGGATGAGACTTCCATGTCTTGCTTTCAAACTTGGACCTGTAGCAGTTTCCCGAAAAGGGTCTGAACGCGCATTCCGTGCTCGAACGATAGCGCTTGGGATTGTAGAACTTGGGACCACGGAGGATCTCTCCTCACTTGGCCCACTATTCCTCGTTCACCCTTGGATCGACTTTCTACTCGATCGCAAGCCAATTGGGACCGTTTCACGGACACAGCCAGAAGTCACAGATTCAGGGGTGTCCGAGTTGACGCTCCCCGTGGACAGCGAAGCACCATCGTTTGACGAAGATGAGTTACTTCTACCCCCCTCCCCTATATCACCTGTGGAACAAGAGGGACGCATGTTGGCTTTCGTTTCTCGACTAAGACAGCCGTTTGGGGCACTATTACTTACTCGGACGCGTCAGAACGTGGAAGAATATAGGAGGGTCGGATCCGAGTCGTTGATTACCGTTCAGGTGGAAGAGCTGACCCCGGAGGTTATGAAGGTATTGATTCAGGGCGCACGGGTGCTCGATGTGCTCTGATGGTTGAACCACACACTCTTCCAAGTCATCCGTTACATTAGCTTGTCATTCATGCTTAGTTCTCGATCCTCTGTTTCCAACTTGTAAGTGTATCGTCCCCGAATCATGCATGCCGGCGCGGGATGTCATTTTACCCGACCATGATGTCTCATCATCCAGGTTCGACCTACCCGAGAAATATTCTGCATATTAGACAGTCACTGGTTAGGACAATTCGTGTGTGGACCGCTCACATACGCATAGATTCCTCGGCCTCAACCGTTGACTACGGTCCGGCTGAAGATACTTAGATTCTAATGGCATTCATGTACACGCAAGTACAGCAGCGATCGCATGTCAATAATAAGCGCGGCGTGATGCTTACAGGGTCGGGTGTTCACTACACAGCAAGGTCTAAAACCTCTACATAAGGTTCGTCTACAAGATATTGGATGCATATACGCCCATTGTAGGGATCGTAGTCCAACATCTCTCCCGATTTGCCAGCATCTATAACGCAGTCGTGTACAATCATCTCGGCATCAGCGGGTGCCTTACCGCTGTCACTATCCCTCCGGACGTCGTATGTGAGCGAACTGATGCAATTGTTATGGGCGCCAGGTGCCTTGTAAAATATACGGCCAGTTCCGTCGAAAGGCGGATGAGCGAACACGTTGAATCCCAAGGACCGTCTGCCAACCGAGCCCAGCGATTCAAATGTGACGGTACCAACGTCGTTCTGAGATTTGACCAAGCGGAGGGTGCCATATTTTATCTCGTAGGGGTCGCTAGGAGCAGATGGCTGAAATAACTCCACTTGCATGGTGATCAAAACATCTTGCGTGCTTGAGTCAACGATCGCGTCCTGGAGGAGCACCATATTTATCCCTGTGATGCGGGGAATAGTACCGCTGTGCGAAAGGCTGAGAGACGCAGAGTATTCACGAGTACCCGGAGGTGGAAGCGTATATGCCCAAAAGTATGCGGTCCACCCAGTAGCGTCGTAGTAGAGTGTCCCCACAAAGACAAGGTGAGTTGATGTCGAGATGCACTTGAGCGGGTCTATGACACTAAATCCTTGTGGCTACGTTATAATGGACGTCACGCTAAATCTGGGAAAAGAACAAAAGCGCCCACCACGTCCGAGGTCCACCTAGAGAGAGACGATGGGAACGAAAACTGCGTGCGTGTGCGCACGTCCATCGCGAATAGATATGTGGTATCAATGCGGTTCTGATTTTGAACAACAATGACACGTGGTCCAAGGTCATTAGTGCAAACATCTCTGCCACTGTTCTCGAAACGGTGAAGGAGTTCTAACGCAAGTTCCGATTGTGCCGTGACGTTCAGCAAATATATGGAACTAGTGCTAACGTTAGTACTCTCAACGACATCGAAGATGAAAACGTACATGTCATTCGAGCCTTGTGACTTCAACTCCTCGAGGATTATGCACATGAATGGTCGACCCTCGGCATCAATAGCGCCGGCGCGTTGAAAATTGTGTATCCATCCGGTTGTCGGTTTACAGATAGTTTTAGGACTGGCGGAAGTGTTGGGATCAGTGTCATAGTAACGGACCTCCTTTGGGTGAATAACCAGAAGGAACCGCCCGAAGACCAGGTTAACACAGAGGCAACCGTAGATATCCCTAACCTCTTTTAGCTTTACGCTTTTCGTGGCACCTTCACCTCGTTGCAAGTTTCGGGAAAAACGAACGCTGCGGCAGAGTACATCTTCCAAATCGCGCGCAGACTGACAGGGGAGTGGACCCGGGGGACGGTGAACATTCGTATTGTAATAAGCGCCGCGCCACACATCCTTACGACGACTGACTTCGTTGAGACGTCGAGAGACCTGAAAGTAATTGCGTTCAGTAAGATACGGACTGATAACAGCACAGGAGGATATCTACACAGCATGACACTTACTCCGCGTACACGAATAACGTCTATGGCATCGAAATAGCGAAATATGGCGAGTAGGACTTCCAACGGGAGGTACATGCAGATGGACGTACTCGTCAAAGTATAGGTAGACAAACATTAAGGGCTTATTTAATCGACCTATCAAATGTACGTTATTGGTCCAGGGGCAATTGCGCACGCTTGCGGCTCTCCACAGCTACACAAAAATTTGATTGGTACATGTTCAACAAGGCACTGGACACACTACAGCAGTTATTCTAAATGACGAGTCTCACATCACCTCCTTCAACTTTTCACGTGCCGCCTCCAGCCTCTTCCTCTTCTCCCACATCTCCTGACGGGCCATCACAACACCAATTGGCTCCTCCAGCATTCCCTTGCAGCGCTTCAGCGCATCCACTCCCGTGATCCTGAGTTCCTCGTGAAGGTACCTATCGAGTCCGTGTCGTAGTCCGAGCACCATTTCATGGTCGATCGCCATCGGAACCATGTCTGTGAACCGTTTGTAGGCGACTGCAGATGATCACGATCAGTCCGACATTTACGCCCCGTGGGTCTGACTCTCACCTTGAAAGTACGCCCGGACGCTCGCCATGATGTTCAGAGGCGCTTCCATCGGATCCGGTGAGAGCAACTTGGGTAAATCGGTGTCTTTAGCAGGGATCCCAATTTCAGTCAAGCCGGAGAGGACTCTATTCAGTGCGTCGTTATGAACGTCGGTGCAAAGGCTCGCCATTGTGAGTCGAAGCTTTTCCATAAGAGAGTCGTCTCCCCGGGCTGCTCTGTAGTAACCTATAAATTTTTCCTTGTAGTCAGAGTAGTAATGGGTATTGAATGTGGTCGGGTTCCCCTCGACGTCGAGCAACCACTGGATCTTCTCCCTTGATCGCGTGGCAGCAATGGCGAGATGTTCGTGAACGATCATCCTATTTCGAGTTCAGTCTTGTACGGATCGATGGTCATGTGTCACTTACAAAATGGACCGTTTCGCATTTCCGTTGCCCATATGCGCGAAGTGGCGTTCGACAAGTTTCTCGAGATCCTCTTTCAGAATCGAATTAACGTTTTCAAAGAGGATCATTGCTGGAACCCGCCACTTTTTCGTGATTTCCTTGATGTAGAATGACTGGACAACGAAAGGGTAATTGTCCGGCAGCTCCCTGGTACGAGCGCTGGAAAGGTCCATCAAGATATTTTATCAAGATATGGAATCAGGAAGCCTACTTTTGTGCTTTCTCTAGAACTTCGTCGATGTAGATCTTGTCTTCAGGAGGAGCGTTCCATTCGGGCATGATGCTATCTGTTTCCTCATTTGCCAGAAACGACGGCTTGTCTAGTTCTTTCGTCCTATCCTTTCCCCAAGGGACGAAGTTGGGAGCGGTCTTTCGAATGGACCGTCTGAAAGTTTCTTGGTGTGGTCGAATCTTCTGGAGGATTCCACTCTCCTCTGGTGTACCCTCGACACGGCGCTCCAGATCGCGTTCGAAGGCGCGGAGCAGTTGAAAGACTTCAGATACAGGATCCGAAGACGGTGCCGTCGGTAGAGCGCTCAGCTTTTGATCCGTATCGAGAATGGCATTCATCAATTCCTCCTGGATCTTCGGGAGCCTTTTTGAAGGCATCTATCAGAAACGGATGTCAGATTCACAGACCCACGTACCGCTTGGCGATAAGCTCCGACAGGATAATACTCAATCTCTCCGTGAGCTTGCTTGTTCTCAAGAACCGCTGGTACTGTGGCTCGAGGGTAGACCACGGTTGCGTAGCAGTAAACCATTCGTTTTCTCGTTTACGCGCCTCTTCCCAGGTTATTCCCTTCAAAACATCCTGCGTTGAGGGCTGCTTAACGCAGTACCAGTTATTGAGTAGAGGTTCCGTTTCATTTCGAAGGATTTTGAGCCACGAGTGCTCGTCGCCTGCCTGGATACGATCGGGTTTAGTAAGGACACCTGTTGACGTAAATTGGTTAGGCGCAAACAAGGCACCATCAACGACGACCTACCGACGGTTCGCTTCCCATCGGGGTCGTACTGTTTTGCTAGATGATGCGCGCCCTGGTTCTCAAAGTCGGCTGGACGAGAGGAAAATCATCAGAGTTCTGGACCGTCGATTAAAGCATGAACGCGCACTCTCGCAAGCGACGGTCAGCAGAATGACACAGCTCGGCTTCTCTATGTAGGAAGTTACCAAGGATTTGACGAGTTCAATGTCGCGCCCGTCGCCTCCCCTCCCGACGCTTGCGATCAGACCAGGGAGGTCCACAAACGAGAGATCAGTCAGTTGCGGGCCACTTATCTCAAGCGAGACATAATTCTTGGAGAATGACACTTCGACGTCGCTCTCATCCAACAATAGGTCATCATCGTGAAGAAATCTGTTAGGATCTTTGGATGGATTGAGGATGGCGCGTTGAGCACGCCGAATTCGATCCTCAACATGGGACTTGGAGGTGATAGGACCACCGAAAGGGATGATATTGACGGGGATGGGTATGCCGTTAGCATCGGTGCTAAAGTGGAGTTTCACCAGGCACTTCCATGGCAAATCGGACTGAGAAAGCTTGCACTCGGTAGGGCACCTGAACAAAGGTCAATGTGGCGCGGGGCGTTGAAAGACGGGGACCTGACCTGGTGCACGTTCCCGAGGACCGCGGAAGCGTGATGCCGGAGATGGATTCGATCAAGGATGACTTGCCAGCACTCTGATTCCCGATGACCGCGATCATCGGTAAGTCGATGTCCGTTTGCACGCTGCGACACGATAATGAGCACGCCATGAAAATAATTTCGACTAGGGGACGTCTCACCCCGTATCGCGCAGACGATTAATGACCTGGAGCATCGCTCTGCGATTACCAGTGTCACCTGCACTGGCGAGCCCTACCCCTACTTCCTCGTTCAAGTGATCATGGACACCATTAGGTTGATGGTGGACATGATTACTCGTCGAGGTTTCGGCGGGGATCGTGACGGAGTCGGAGGATTCTGCAGTATGCATCGATGACGATGAGCCAGTGTTTCCACGGGCCCGCATTTTAAGCTTGGGGGTGAGGGGTATATTCTTTATGGGCATCGAGGAATGTGGGATGAATCTAACTGGAGTGCGCCAAGGAACTTATATATCCGCTGCGGCACGGGTTATGGCTTGATGTCGTGGGAAGTTGGCCTAGTACAAAGCGACGGCGACCTACATGATCTCGTCCCACAGGAGCCTTCAAGGACTTCTGTATTGTTTCCTTGTTCTCTTGCGTGCCGTTTCCATGCCTACTTTGAGGTTCGTGGGTGGAACCCACGTAACGTAGCCTAAATTGGACGTCCTGTGTCGCAGCTTTTTGCTGTAAACTGTACATTTTGCTCTAAATGGTGTCGCAGATCCTGTGTGTGAGAGTTTACACCCACCACCAATGACTGGCGACCGATCAGAATGCATGGCCTTGACGTCTTCCAGAAGGCAGAGCACCGCAAATACGTACACGCTGTGGTTGACGTTACTGAACCTTGAGCTTCTCGTCAGCGCCTCGTGGTCTGTAATGCCGAGTGCTCGCGCTCCCGAATAGTAGTCGTTCAAGGATAAGTCGCTCAAGGTTCCGTGATCGTCATATGTGTATGTTGTACATGGTTCAAGAAATAAGGGAACAGAATAATTCAAACCGATCACTCGGCCCGTTTCCTGAACAGCACCTTTGCACGAGGATCAGCCACGATCGAGGTGCTCATGTGCAAACTACGAGGCTGCGTTGTATTATCCTCCAATTTAACGTCATACGTGACGACGACGTGCGCTAGCATCGATTTCAATTCGCTGGCTGCAAAGAAACGACCAGGGCTGGTGTGATAGGGGAATCAGCCAACGTGTTCAATCGCTGCGGACGAGAAAAAAAAGAAGCAAAACAAAACAAAACAAAAAGCTCCGTACCATGCATGTTTGCCATGTCCAAACACGAGATAGTCGATGGCGGTCGAGGCGAGCTGCGCCTTCGCGGCCTCTTCGTCTTCCGCATGCTCGTCAACAAAGCGGAAAGGCTCGAATACGTTACCATTTTCGTAAAACCTTTCGTCATGGTGAATACATCGAGAGGCAACGCTGATCAAAGTTCCACTCGGAATGAATGTTCCATCCGACAACGTGAAATCTTTCAAGGCTTTGCGTACGATGGACACTAGAAGCGTCGGGTAATCAGGATGGAAATCAACAAAGAGAGGATACTGACTCGCAGAAACCCCTTCAAAACGTTGGCATTCTTTAAGGAAGCTGTCGATTTTGCACATTCTACTCAGCGCAGCCTTCGACCATCCATCCTCTTCGACGATTGACTCAACTTCCTCGCGCAACGGTTGAATATACTGGGGGTTTGCCGCGAGGTATAAGAGCGCGTGCGTAAACATCTACATAATGGTATGTTTAGTGTTACATTAGGTGTGAATGCCAAGTTGGATCGGACACACCGTGGAAGTAGTCTAGTGCAGGTAGATCAATCAGGAGAAATTGAGGGCCGCAAGGACAATACTTACATGAATGGCAGCAAAGTTGATGGATAAGATCAACGATGTCAAGAAATGAGGCGTCAGCCTTGAGCTTCCTCCGTCTTCCATCACCCATGAGAGGAGGTCGTTCTAAGAAATAACTTGGTAAATACCACCTTGCGGAGAGATAAACAAATGGACGGACGGGCAACTCATCGTTTTTATGCTCATCAATACACCTCAATCGTTCTTCGACGATGGGACCGAGATGCTTCAGACCACGCTCAAAATTTTCATGGACACTCGTGAAAAAACGGACAGCTAAACTAATTACCGATTTGAAAATTGAGCACTCCATGAACAATTGAAATGACTTACGGTCTCACGAACTTGGGAAACATCCCCAGTAAAACCCCAGCCTTGACAACATCCATGGTGTACCGGATGTTGAGATCAATCCAATCGGGGTCGCGGCCTACGGCGATAAATCAATCAATAATGGAAGAACGGTCAATAATAATAATAGACATGCATAACGGAATGCCAACGAATAGTCTATTGCTTGTTCTGCAGACAACTCTTTGTACAAGGTTCCATGCCAGTACACCCTTCCACTCTGGAACCTAACGTCAACGGATGGTAACTCCTTATGTAACACACAACTCACCATTATTGCTTGGAAGATCCAGCGCCTCATCAAATGCCGCGGAAACCTCGTTCTTGATCTCGGGATATAATGCTGTAAAATTCCGAGGAAACCTGGAACGAAGGGCTGCAACATGGAGAGGATTGTCGTGGACCTCGTCTCCTAGCGTGCTTCTCAGGTTGATTCGCTGTGCACGAACAGTCAGTGTAACTTATGACAGCGCGGCAGGCACCGACCTCGTTTGTACCCTCCAGCAAAGAAAGCACATCGTCCGGTGCACGCACCACCTGTTCTACGTGCTCACGTTTGCTCGCAACGACTATCCATTGAAAACGATCGTAAATCTTGAATGGCGCAGACTTGTGCTGTGATATTCTGATCTTTAACAGGCCTCCGGAGCATGAGTGCCGGTCTCTTACCTTGACATATCCTTCTTGTAGTACATCGACTCCGCTGGTATTGCCATGATTTGAACCACTCCACCAGGCACCTCTGGATCCAACAGTCGGAATTGCGTCGAGCTAGGAAAGAAGTTCAAATCCCAGGTACTGAGATGCGAATAATGAAGTCGCTGAAACTTGGACCGCTTTACTCACATTGGGACCCCGCGACAGCTTGGCGACGACAACAATGGCAGCAACAACGCCCGCAACACCGCAAGCAATGCTTGGAGGAATCTCTAGTATCTGGAATGCCATGCCAACTTTCGACTGGATCAGGCGCTAAGTAATTGCCTGACAGTGGCTCTGGTCCGTGCACTCGGGTTTTACATGGTGCCCGGGTTCGTTATCGCTCCGCTCACAGCCGGCGGCTGTCTGGCCTCCAACTTTCCATACTGTTTTGGTTTCCGGTGGAACTATTCTCCTCGCTATACGTCACGACTCGCTAGCCGGTCGTGTTCTCGGCGCAGGACCTTTCCATTTCAATCTCCTCCTGCTGCACGGCCACGGATGGCATAAAAAGACGGACGGAACCCTGCGCGCCTGTATATATACCTTGCGGTGTCGATGAACGCATAAGCAATGAGGTCGAAAATGTTTAAAGAGGCATCAACAAACACAAACAACCGTACTGAACGCTTCGGCTGGAGAATACACTGACGCAACAGTAGTTATGCTCTGGACTGCAACTTGCCGACATTCCTTTCGTTCCTTTAATACATCGCTTGGACGCACACAAGCTCGCACGTTTGTACAGACATCGCACAAATGGTTTCCTAGGATCTCCCGAGTAGCACGAAACGTAGCAGTTGGCACCGCAAACTCTTCTGCTCCTGCCGGAGCGGACGGTACGAAAACGTTCTTCGACCGCGTCGGTCGACCACACATACGAAAGCAAGTCGCGGTATGTTTCTCGTCTCATCGTCCAATCACACCTCATCCTACATTTGTGTTCAGTTCACACTGTTTGGGTCTTGGGTTGCCTTCGAACTCGCCGCAGAGCAAACGGAACTTGAAAACGACTATTGGACGAGGGAGATTAAAAAGTTTTTGAGTCATTGGGCGTTCCGTGAGCCCTCGCCTGACGACATTCGAAAAGTAAAGGCCCGCTTCCAGGTCAACGTACGTGACGTCGTCCATCCATCATATATGATGTCTCAGCCCCAAAGGCGTGCAGCAATTTCTCAAATACCTCGAGTCGGTCAAGGAAAAGATCTCTCAATGGCCTCTCGCAACCCAAAACGTCTCTCTGACGCTTTCCGCGTTTCTGGGCACGTTCTACTACGATGCCAGCGAGGGCCGGCGACTTTGCTGGTCGATCTGCGCACTGAATACTGTTATTTTCCTCATGTGGAAAATACCCCGCTTCAATCCATTCATGAACAGAGTTTTTACACATGATCCGCTATCTGGCAAGTCTTATACACTTCTTACCAGCATGTTCAGGTCAGTACTTGCGCGACGGTGGCGAACAAGTGCTAAGGTTTGCATACCAGTCACAAGAGTTTCCTCCACCTTGTAGCCAATTCGATGGCACTAGCAAGCTTTGGCAAGTGCCCCGTCGTCACCCAAACTACCTAATTTGACTGATGGTAGGCGCTGCTGCAACGCACTACTTGTGTGTTCACCCCACACCTCTTCCCGACATAAGCGGTCATTGGCAGTTTCTTGCCTTTTTCCTTTCCGGTATGATTTCCGTCGTGGGTCCATCTCTCTGTTCTCATCCCCGTATACATCAGCCGGATTGTTCTCTGGACTCGTCAGCCACACTGTTTCTGCCAAAGTGTTGTATCCTCGGATGCTGTCGTTTTTATCCAAACAAGCCGTCGTGAAATCATCCCCGGCGGCGTCCGCCCTCGTTGGCGAGGCAGCGCAGGAAGCCCCGAGAAAGGTCCTCCCTTCCTTGGGGGCGTCCGGTGCTATCTATGCTGCAGTTACGCTCACCGCGCTGGCGTTCCCAGATGCCCAAGTCCAGCCAATCTTCGTGCCTATTAGTGTTTCCATCACTACTGGCGTGGGCGCGATGGTACTGGCGGACATTGTCGGCGTCATCCGCGGATGGAAGTGGGTTTTCTTCACCGGCCACTCGATGTTTTGACAGCGCTTACTCGTCTGCACCTTTAGGCTATTCGACCATTACGCACATCTTGGAGGGGCAGCCTTTGGTGTGCTGTATTATACGTACGGTGATGACATCTGGACATTTATGAAGCACCTGTACCGTAAAATCGCTGGTTTTAATCAAACCGAAGTGCGAACGCGGTAAGAACAGTTTTTAGAATACATCACATTTCTAGATACAACTTCGCTCACCTCTCCTTTGACACATCAAATCGAAGCACTTTTGAACCAAGAGCTACTAATACACAAGATCATGAAATATAAAATACATGAAATTGCAGGCGATTTTTTCTCGACAGGTTAGTGCAGCGTCACTGGATGGCGATACGCTTGGGTTGCTGGATTTGGGCCTTGGGGAAGGTCACGTTCAGCAACCCATTCTCCATCTTGGCTTTCACGTCCTCGGACTTGGATATGTCTTGTCAAGGAAGTTCTTTCCTTGCGAACATGCTCACCTTGGTCCCTTGAGGGAGCATAAGGGTGCGAGTAAATTTACCGGAAGAGCGCTCGCGGACAGTGTAGCCGCGCTCGTCGCGTTGCTGCGCCGCGGTAGACTCGCCCGAGATGGTAAGGCGGTCCTGGTTGACGTCGATATTAACCTGGTCCGGCTTCAAGCCGGGCAAGTCAAACGACGCAGTGACGGTATTGGTCTCCGCGTTCTCGTGGACATCCATCCTAGCGTTTCGTCGTTGTCAGCCCCTGCGTCGTGGAACGCTCGCAATGCATGGAGGTGAGGGATAGGGGTCATCAAAGGAGATGCGCGTACCGCGGCCTGAACATGTCGCGAGACTCGGCAGAGGGGCGGAAGAAGCGGGACGAAAAGGCGTCGTCGAAGAGACGGTCGAACTCGGAGAAGGGATCGTAGTAGAAGCGCATCAAGGACATGCTTGGTTAGCGGTCAATTAGGGGGGAGGTGCAAGGAGCGACTGAGCGTGTGGCAGAGAGGAGTGGGGTTTTATATATACCCCTTATCTTTTTTTTTCGGCCGGAGGTATGTCATCGCTAAGGCGTTGATGGAGCTCCTGAGCGCGCCACCACATTGATCTTACGGTTGCCCCTGTCGAGCGACCAATGGTTCGTATCCAGAACGCCATGGCCGCTGTTCCAACCAGGTTTGTTTTACTGTCGGATGTGGCGTGGTGGTTGCCCATGATGACTGTTGGACCCGGCGTCCAGAGTCCGGGCCTCTGACAACACATACTGACTTTACTAGGGGTTTGTACGCGCCGCACACTAGTACTCTTGCTCGACTTTTAGAGCGAATTATGCTTTGTCCACGGCCGCCATGGTCATGGAATTTTATGGTGCGGGCGGACACTTCGGGTCTCTCTGTTGCCATGTCCCCGGGCTCAAGCAACCATCGGTTGTCCTACTACATCTGGACCATCGAGCTTAGCCCAGGTTTGCTTCCGCACTGTGGCCTGCAGCGTCACACGAGGCGACAACACCCCACCAAGACGGACACTGTCCGGGCCGCTGGCAAAATGACTTTACATAGCTTTGCTCTTTCTCGTTCGCCGTACAGTATACAGGACCATGCGTACTGCCCGCCAACGTCTTCATTGTGCGACGCTTGGCTTAGCCTACTGGCCAAGTCGGACTCTCTGGCATAGAGCATTGATCACGCCTGTCATCCGGTGGACCACTCCCACACACCAAATCCGGATTCCATTCATCTCCGTTCTGTATTTAAGTCTACTTTCGTCATGCGGATCGACATCGGACTCGTCGACTCGTCCAACATGCTTTCTCAACTTGCACGCATCGCGATCCGCAACTCAGATCGTAAAGCCTCACAGCTCCTCGGCCCCACCATCTCTCGCAACACAGTCCCACCCCAAACCGAGTCCGATACCAACGACGACCCCGAATGGGATGGCGACTTTCCCATCTCAGAAGTCCAACTGCGTAACTTCCTCCGAGAAGAGATGCAATTCGACCCTTTCTACGATTACGCGGGCGAGAGCGACGAGCACGCCGACGCCCGTGACAGCGTTCACGACGACGACAACGACGAGGAAGACGGTGACGACGAGCAGGAGTTTGATGCCGACGACATGGATGACGACTGCGAAGACCCCTTTGGGGACAGGCCCATCACTTTTGCCCCTTCCCATCGTCTTCACACACATCCCCTTGGTTACTTCGCTGCGGACCATTCCCCCGACTCCGAAGTGTCCGATGAGGACAAGCTCACTCCGGAGGAGAAATCCAATGCGCGCCGTTCCCGCCGCAAAATTATTTCGGTCCTTGGCCCCGAAGCAGCTGCCGCTTTCTAGATCCATCTAGATACTATCTACGATACTCATCCAGCCCTTTATGTAATTGGCGCTTGTAAATCTTTACGTTGTTCATAAATGCTGTAAACACCTTCCGTTTCAACACCAGGCCTCCATCCACGTGTCAGGTCAAAGCGTGAAGCACCTAGCACGCTTGTCTGGAAGCCGAAAGCTTTTGGAATGCCGGGTCAGGAGAAGTACGGCTACATTCCCGGTGTGTCCTACAATGATATCCTGGATTAGTACAACAAACTCCGAACGTGGCTCTGACCTCGGAACTGAAGCAGAGGCAGTGATAAGAAGTAAAGAGTGATAAGAGATGAAATGGATAAGGAAAGATTCAGAGGGTAAGAGAAAGGAAAGTGAGTCGGGAACCTACGACAAAAACCGCGACTGACACAGCTTTGTTCCGCCAAGGCTCTTACACCAGTGACATGCATCGCCTCCAATGTTCGAGTGGTTATTATGCAACGCTTTTTTTTATTCCTCGTTTATGGACTTATGGGGCCTAGCCCCATAGTGGACGGAACATGCGCGGTATTGTGCGATCCATGGCTTTGCCCGCTGGTCAAGTCACTCTGGCATAACGCATTGACCACACTGCCTGTCATCCAGTGGACCACTCCACTCACCAAATCTGGACGTTCTATTGATCTCCATGCGGTATTTAAGACGACCTCCTCCATGCACATCGACATCAACTTATCCACTCATCCAACATGCAAGTCTCTCAGCTCATACACGCTCAGGACACTGCGATCTACGATTCGGACCGCAAAGTCGCACAGCTCCTCAGCGGTGCCATGTCTCGCAGCATCATCCTACCCAAAATCGAGTTCGATACCAGTAACAGGCTCGAACGTAAAGAGGTCTTCCCCTTCCCAGAAGTCCAGCTACGATGCTTCTTCAAAGACGACACTCTCTACAGTTATGAACGTGACAGTGACGAGCACGATGCCTTTTTCTCCGTCGAAGTCGACGACGAGGACGAGGACGAGGAGAGCGACAGCGATGGCGACGGCGAGTGCAATTTTGATGCTGATGACGAGGATGACGGCTGCGAAGACGAGTCCGAGGACGCCCTCGAGGACAGGCCCACTACCATCGCTCTTCCCCGTCTCCTTCACACCCGCCCTCTCTGTTACATCACCGCGGACCACACACCCGACTTCGAGGTGCTCGACGAGGACAAACTCGCTCACCAGGACGTTTTCCCCCCAGAGTGCCTTCAAGTTCTATCCATGGCCTCGAAGCAGCAGGTGTTCTTCAGGCACTTCTAGATACCTATATACTATACTCATCTATCTCTTTACTTGATGCTTGTAAATTTTTCTCGTTCACAAATGCTGTAAAACACCTCCCGTTCCAACATCTCTTCATCCACTCATACCCCCGGTTTGGATACGTCAGCGATCTGCGCGCTCGGATTCTGCTTGGTACGCTTCTTACACCCAACACCGCTCGCTACTTGTGGTGATACGATAGAGCCCCTATTTCACCTTCTCTTCTCTCGCATTGGATCTGGTCTTTTCCAAGTGTCGTCATCTCCACCCGTGTATCTACTACTCGACTTCGTGGTCTTTTCTAGAGTCCGAACTGGCAGCATCTCATCGCGGACTCTGGTTATCGTGATGCTGCTCCGCCATGACAACGCCCAAGTGCCACGTTCACTCACCACAAAAACCACTGTTGTCCACGAGCCTTCCTGTAAATTACTCAACTGGCGAAATGTTCATGGTCCATCTCCATCGTTCGGATCTGCCACTTCCAACATTCCAAGGATTCCCCCAGCGATAGCAAGATCGACACACGACTTGCTACGTCATGGAAATTCCAAGCGCATGAATGCCGCACCTAGGTGAGGAATAAAAATTATCCCGTAAGCTTTTTGCAGTTAGGACGCTTGTCATTGCATCCTCTGGATTGAAAACGACCAGGGTAAAAATGAAGGCACGAAATGATCTCGACAGTCCCTGTCCCAACAGACTGCCTTCCTAGCGAGCGAAATAGGAGGGGGCGATGTTCTGTCGGAAGGCGGTCGAGAAAAAGGTTTGTTCTCACCAGGCACGGAGGAAAGGTGTGTAGTTGGTTCTATCTGTGCTTTATGATGAATTACTGTAAGTAATAGAAACGTAGTACGTGCGTTTATTGTGTCATGGTGATGTATACATGTCGTTGGCAATAAAAGTTGTACGCGTTCCTTTGGGTTCCTGTCATACAGCAAGGTCATAAACTTCCAGTCCCGACGAAGTTCTGAAACATATCCGGCCCGAATAGGAATCATAATTGTAGATTACGTGCCTATCCTCGAAGTCGAGGACGCGAGGGTATTGAAGAACCCTGACCTTCGCGGGCTCGTTGCTGCCGTCTTCCCAGCGTACGCCGTACTCGACCGCCGCAATGATCACATGCGTACGTGGTTTCTTGTAAAATGCCCAACCTGCACCGCTGAAAGTATGATAATCGAAGGGGTCAGGAAATTTGTCAAAAGAGCCAAGATGTCCAAGATATTATGGGCATTGATATATATGGGGTAATACATGGATATAGACTATCAGATTACACTGACATCATTCTGGTCAAGAATAATCATGAGTACAACCTGGAGAAGTAGATTAAGAATCAGGAGGAGAATATGACACAACATCACTAGTCTTGATCTGGGTGATCTGTGCTGTTGGTATGTTACAGATATGTATGAAGGCTTTAAGGGGATATATTATTTGGGGGTGTAATGTGAATGTGTCAAAAAAGCGGTTATGTTTTTTATTTTTCAGCACTTTTGCAATATAGCTTTGTAAAATGCTTCAATAGTGGCCCATATGGGTGTCCAGACAAATATAGCATATTACATTATGAATATATACACAGAAGATACTATGTAAAGTAGTGCAGCAGTGGGAAAAGACAAAAAAACATGTGGTTGGAGATAGTACCAATTTGGACATTCAAATGTTGTGGCAGGCGCATCAAAATTCCTGATATGGTATGTCCGCATGCAGCATGTGGGACTCACACATCTCCGTGGTCACACTTTCGTGACGAATTTCCTAATGAGGAAGTCAGGAACGCGCTCAGGTATCGTCTCCGGTAAGACGAAGAAAGGTGGAGGTAGGAGATGGGGAGGCCAGGGCGATGAGGGGGGCAAAGCAGCCGTGTCGACAGCAACGGTGTGGCAACCATGGCATCATGGTTATCGCGCCACTGTTGTCGTTATCGGGTAAGAGGCAGCAGCAGCAAGATAAGCGGAGAGTGATCAAGGCAATCAGGAAAGAGAGAGTGAGGCAGGATGAGGCAGCAGCGGCGAGAACAATGGCGAGACGACCCTGATGTCGCAGTTGTCACGCGGTTGTCGTCGCTGGGTGAAATGAGTAGAGGCAGCAGAGGTCGCCAG
This sequence comes from Heimioporus aff. retisporus, assembly GCA_038094615.1. Classification (NCBI taxonomy): domain Eukaryota; kingdom Fungi; phylum Basidiomycota; class Agaricomycetes; order Boletales; family Boletaceae; genus Heimioporus; species Heimioporus aff. retisporus. The sequence goes on from JBBPUI010000265.1 coordinate 16,279, forward strand.
GTAAGGGCAAGAGGGTGAGGTGGCGGCGACAACAACAACATAACAACCGCGATATCAAGGTTGTAATGCCGTTGTTGTCGTCATCAGGTGGGGTGAGGCGAGGCAAGGCGACAAGATGGCAGAGGCGGTCGGGGTGGTGAGGGCAAGTGTGTTAGAGGGTGGGGGCGGCAGCGACAACGACAGCATGACGACCGTGGTATCACAGTTGTCACGTCGTTGTTGTCGTTGTCGGGTGAGACAAGAGGAGGTGGCCAGAAGAGCGGCAGGCGGCGAGAGCATGAGGGTGAGGCGGCGGGGGTGGCAGCGACGACGATAGTGACAGATGTTGGGGTGCGCGTGGTGCGGCATGGGCGAATGGTGGCACAGGGAAATGCAGCAGGACAGGTGTCAGGTGGCAGAGGTGGTTGGGGTGACATATGGGCAAATGGCGAGGCGATGGCGGCGGCACGCAAATGTGTGTCGTCGCCGTCATCGTCGGATGAGACACATGGGAGCGCACGTATGTGTGAGACGAGGAAGGTGAGGGCAAGGCTCAGTTGAGGCTTGGGGGACGGCCTCGCAAGGTGCACGAAGACCATGAGCCCCCGGGGCCATATTTAGACAACAGTGGCGAGCAGGACGGGAGGGCACGCGCCGGTGTCATCAGCAAACCAGCCCATGTACTAGTTTTAACCCCCAGCATCCACAGACTTCTCCAGCACTGACAGCACTGGCCAGACTGTGACAGCCTTTTCCAGATCATGACAGCTTCTTCCAGATGTGACAGTGATGACTAATCAGGGGTAATTGACAAATGTGTATTATGTAAGCATTATGTAAGCAATAAACATGTTCACCAGACTATTTTAGTGATGACTAATCAATGTTTAATCAACATATATGTATTATGTAAGCATTATGTAAGCAATGAACATGTTCATAAATTCTGTTATAATTTTAATTTTCTATATTTGTATATTGACAGACTGTGACAGACTGTGACAGTGTTTGACAGATTTTGACAGATTTTGACAGACTTTGACAAACTGTCCCAGGTTGTATAGATAGTTTAAGAACAGCCATGTTAGTCCAAGAATTGGAAAGTGTAGGAACAAAGTATAGCAAATATGTATAAAAAGTGTAGGAAAAGTGTAGGAAAAGTGTAGGAAAAGTGTAGGAAAAGTGTATAAAAAAGTGTACAAAAAGTGTTGGAAAAGTGTAAGAAAAGTGTAGAGAAAGTGTAGGAAAAGTGTAGGAAAAGTGTACAAAAAGTGTTGGAAAAGTGTAAGTAAAGTGTAGGAAAAGTGTAGGAAAAGTGTAGGAAAAGTGTAGGAAAAGTGTACAAAAAAGCGTACAAAAAGTGTAGAAAAAGTGTAGAAAAAGTGTAGTCAAAGTGTAGGAAAAGTGTAAGTAAAGTGTAGGAAAAGTGTAGGAAAAGTGTACAAAAAAGCGTACAAAAAGTGTAGAAAAAGTGTAGGCAAAGTGTAGGAAAAGTGTCAGGAAAAGTGTTGGAAAAGTGTAAGTAAAGTGTAGGAAAAGTGTAGGAAAAGTGTACAAAAAAGCGTACAAAAAGTGTAGAAAAAGTGAAGAAAGTGTAGGCAAAGTGTAGGAAAAGTGTTAGGAAAAGTGTTGGAAAAGTGTAAGTAAAGTATAGGAAAAGTGTACAAAAAGTGTTGGAAAAGTGCAAGTAAAGCATAGGAAAAGTGTAGAAAAAGTGTAGGTAAAGTGTAGCAAAAAAAGTGTACAAAAAGTGTAGGTAGAGTCTAGGTAAAGTTGGATTTAGTAGTGAGAATGGGTTATATATGACTTATGTTTAACTACATATACATCCTAGCAGACAGAACCCTTGACCTTGCATGGCAAGTCCTTCATCTTTACCTCAAACCCTTGACCCTATGCTTTAGTTCTTTAAGCCTACACTCATTCCTACCCAGACCAAGCACAACACTGTATGGCAAGTCCTTTGTCCTTACCTTGAACCCTTGACCCTATGCTTTAGTTCTTTGAGCCTACACTCATTCCTACCTGGACCAAGCATAACAAAACCTGCCTTGGCAGTCCTTCCTCAGGGCAATATGACTGAGGTTGGCAAAAAAAGTGAGTTCTAAGTATCTCTCAAGGGTCCAAAGACATCATGGTTGTCCAGGAATCACTGTGGGTCCTGTTTGTTGTCAACCACCTCACACATCTGATCTATTACTTTAGTTGAGTGGTGGTCAATGCACTTGCATTGTGCTGGCATGTGTGGTGTATGCCAGAGCCAATTTGTAAGTTCAATTTGTAAGTTGTTACAAATTTCCATTGGTGTGTGTGTGCTCATGTCTCATCACAGGGCCCTGCCAATGATGTTTTGGCCACAGTTGATTCCCATGTCATGCATCATATTTTGAGTACATGATCTCTTTGATTATCTAGACATGACCACCATGACATGCTGTTTGGATAATGTTGTTGGCCCCCAAGGTCTTCTGGCCACCAAGGCCAGAATTCTTGTCACTGGCAGTACCACTTACCTCAAGTATTTTGACCAGCTCACATATGTTGCCCATGGTATCATCCTCAAGCCTGGTTTATATCAACAGCTCATGTTGAATCCTGATAGCATGATCCATGAGCTCATGTAAGTCTGTTATTTCAAGGTTGGGGCCATCACTCACATGAGGTCACAGCCAAAATCACAGTATAAACAGTTCTTCATCTGGTTCATGAGCAGTGCACAGATGCCAGCAGCACACACAGGCAGGAGTGGTGACAGTACCCCCACAATGAGCAACACACCCATTGATGATATCTACCTGGCGGAAAAGGCTGTGTGCTGAACAAGCTTCCCAAAGGCAGTGGTTGCACCCCTCCTGCACATTCATGAGGTAGCCAGTACTGGCCTATCCAAGGAACACAGTGAACAGGGATGTGTCAAGAGCAAGGTCTACCTGCAGTACCTCCAAGCAGCTTTCAGGGTTGGCTTTTTTTATTACCTTTTTGCTCATGATGACATTGGGTCATGTTGTATCTATCAGATTGACATACATGCTCCATCTCTTGGCTGAGAGCAACCATGAGGCAGGGCAGAATACAGGATTGAATGATTCATATCTACTTGGCTGTGGCTTCTTTTCCCTGTTATCAATCTTTATGACTGCAATATGTGGACTGTTGATTTGAGTCATGTGTTCATTGAGGAGTTCCAACTATTTGTGCAATGTGGTACATGTGTCTGCTCATTGAGGAGTGGTTCATGAATGGTGCAGGTAGATGTTGGAATTGGTCATGAGGGCCCTGTTGAGCTTCTTTGAAACAACACCAACTGGAAGGTATGGTCATCCTTGCAATATAGCTGGTCATTCAGTTGATCACAGTCTTTAGGATCTTAAATGTGTTTCTTTGTGACATTTATGTCATCAACATGGTTCTTGCATGGGTAGGTTGATTGCTGCTGCAAAAGAAGTCTACTCACATCATCACAGGTCATTCAATGGTTGACTAGGACATCAGCCAACACAGTAGCAATTTTTTTGGTCATTGGTGTCAATTTCCCTCTGTTTCTCATTGCTGTCCTTCTGCTGTCATAGTTCTACTGTAGCATGACTGGCTCTCTCCCTTTGATCTCATTGCCCTTCAGCTACTACCTGTTGACCTTGCATGAGCTCAAGCATCTTGATGCCATCTCAAAGTCACCCATCTTTACTTGGTTCTCTGAGACACTATCCTGCCTATTGACCATTTGAGCATATCACCAGCAAGATATGTTTGTGGGCCAAAATGCACTCTGGATCAATCAGAACCAGATGTGCTATCTCCCAAGCATCTCTGTCAACCAATAGATTGTTGTGCATCTAGAGTTTGTTGGTTCAATCATTATTCTCTGTATGGTCATCTTGGCAATGGCAGCCATTGTTTCAACCAGTGTGGATGCTGGAATGGTGGGCATGGTCTTGTCATATGCATTAAACATGATGGATGCACTAGCAAGTGTGTTGCTGTGTGTTTGTCTGTGACACTGACAGCTGGCAAGAATTGGTTGGTGCATTCAGTGAGTGAGGTGGAGCAAAGCATGGAGAGCATGGAGCATATTGTGCATTATGCCAACAATTTGCTGTCCAAGGTGCCATGCAAATTGCTGGACAGCAAGTCACCTGTGGGATGGCCTGGCATGGGTCAAGTTGAGTTCCAATGTGTCTAGAATGTGCTGTCAGGTGTGTGGTTGGCTGACTGGCTGCATGTTGGTAAATATTCTCTATGATACTAACCTAAGTTGAATTTGGTATTAAAGGACATTTTGTTGACAATCATACATGTTTTTCAATAGTGATATGTTCAGTATTCATATGCACATGGAAACCCAAGGAAAAGATTGGGATCATCAGGGGGATGGGTGTGGCCAAGTCATTGGTAAGTCTGAATGATGCCTGTTGGTCCTCTGATCCAATCCATGACAACTCATTTTGGCACTCTTCCACATCTTGGAAGTGTCCTCAGGCAAGATTCTGATCTATGGAGTAGACATCAGCATGATTGGCTTGCACAATTGTATGTCTGTCCAAACAAACATGACACAGGGATACTGACACACAAACTAGTATGCTCAGTGAGTTTGATCATACCATGAGTCTGGACCTGTTTGAAGGGGGGAAAACATTGACCCTGTGGGCAAGTATCCAGATGTGGACATTTGGGCAGTGCTCAAGCATGTAGGCCACTTTTTTGGTGAACCAAACATGGTCTCACTCATTTGAAGGCATATGTGGAGAGTCTGCCAGAGGGGCTGGACATGCCAGGTACAATAAGCAGGCACATCATTGCCAGTGGAACAATGGCAACTGTTGTGTTTTGCACAGGCACTATTGTGCAAGGTGCATGCAAGTTGGGCATGTCAAAATAAGGACACACATGTAACTGGGTCTCTGACCCCCCCCCCCCCCCCTCCCCCCTCCCTCTTAGTTCATGATATCCATCTAAATGTTCAAGCTCTTGATAAGCACATGCATGTTGCATGTTATACAGGTACATGGCTTTATTTTTCAATATATACAATGATTTTCAGAATTGGTTGTAATAACCAACCTGCTAGCTCAGTCACTACATAATGCCAGTTACACCAAACCCATCAGATACTGTAGCATGTATTTTCTAATGAGTTATGGTACAATAATTGTTTTAGTTGCTGATATTTTTCTATTGAGCTGCTGCTAATATATAATATGTATTTTATTGCTAACTTATTGCTCCTGAGCTTCCTGATGCTTGAGTGTACTGAGGAACTTGAAAATCCACCTTTATCTGTAGCTTGGAACATTATGCCCTAACCAACATAATGATTGCTTGCTGACCTGAGAAATGGTCTCTTCTACTTTTCTTGTAAACATTTTAGTAATATTATGCATTCCTTCTTCAATTGTGGAGGAGCATCTTTTGCAGGTCCAGTCTTGAACCATCTGCACTGTTAAGAAAGCAGCACTTTCCACACTTGCTTTGGATGGCCATCTTTTCAATTTTGCAAAGGCTTTCTCCATAAAATATGGCCACCATTTGGGTGAATCATCATCAAATAGCTTGAATCTTGAATTGACAACTGTATCACATATCCATTCTGTAGAGCCATGAAGAAAGGGAAATCTTCCTGATGGTGGTTGGTTGACATATGTGATACAAGAGCACTGTGTAGTACCCTCTCTGATTCCATAGTGGGTTTTGATCCATGATAAATCATCCTGCAGTGCATATACAGCCTTGCAGCATTTTTTGTGATATTGGAGCAATGCAAGGGCATCAGGTTGCATGATGCAGCCACTCCACACTTTTGAGTGCAGCATGGACCCAGCTTGTGTAGTGCCAAGACATGTTTTGTAGCATCTTGAAGCACTACCTCTGCTTGAAGTTTTCTATGACATGCAAATGAATAGTGGAATAAAGATTGAACCATCAAGGTTTGTGGATTAGTTGCCAGTGAAATTTGGATAATCTTTGTTTTAAGCACATCAAAGCAGTATTTTTCAGCAACTTGAAAGATTCCAGGCCCACTAAGTACTTCTGAACCTGGGAGCTCTATCATTGTGCTTGGATAGCAGTAGCAAAGAAGGATATTGAGTATCCTGCTATCTTCTGTGATAGGAATGACAGCAAGATCATTCTTGAATTCCTACTCTTCTATTGCTTGAGAGGGTTGGGGGAGTTGAAAGAGGGCTTCAAAAAATGGTGATGCAAATAAAAGAAATAATTTGAAGACATGGAAGTCAACATTATCTGATGAACACAAGATGACATCTGCTCTGGGATGATTAAATGGCTGAGCAGCATTAACAATCTTTTTGGTCATTGTTACAAAACCAGCCCAGGTGGTAGTAGTTGTGTATGTTGAGTTAGGAGGTTTAAAAATGGTGTATTCTCAAATCTTGACAATGCCACAATTTATTGATAAACTTAGGGGCTTGTATTATGAATTGATGAAGCCTTTAAATTTGATAAAAGATATTAAACATCTATGAGATTTAGAGGCCAATATTACAAGTTCCTAGGTTGATCAATTCATTTACAGAATTGAAAATAGATGAGCAGTCAGCTGAGCTCCTTTATTGACAAGTAGTAATTGATCAATCATTAATGGATAAAGCTCCTAAATCTAATAGGAGCCATGCATGTCAGAAGTAATCAGTATGTAGATAGCAGTTTGAATTTTGATTGCTATCAATTTTTCACCTCTGCTCTAAACTATACTGCCAGGAAATTATGTCTTCAAAAATCATTTATGCTTTTACACCTTTCAATCACAAAAAGGCAGATATCATCTTGTGCTCATCAGACAATATTCACTTTTATGTCTTCAAGCTATTACTCTCACTTGCATCCCCTATTTTTGAAACCATTCTCAATACTCCTCAATCCTCTAAAAAGCAGAAGAACCAGTTGGATGGCCTAGCTGTTATTCCTGTAACTGAAAATAGCAAGACTCTTGATGTTCTTCTCCAATTCTGCTATCCACATACACTAGCAGATGATCCAAGTACAAGCTCTCTAGTCTTACAAGAGGCTCTTTGTTACACTTGGCCCGGGTAGGGACAAGCAAAGACTTGGTAAGGATCACCTACACTAGTTGAAGGACCATGGGGACAGGGGTTCAGCCTAGATTAACTAGCTGAGGGATAGTGACAAAGGTTATGAGAGCAAATGTGCTTCAGAGATGAGCCAAGGGGTCTTGGGGTCACAGCCAGGGGCGAGGGTTCTAAGGGTGTCAGGGTTGGATAGTTAGACTTCCAACGATCTAGGGTCTTGTATGAGAGACAATCAAGGGTTCCTCTTTATCTAGGATCAAGTGGTGGAGGATGAAGAAGTAAGGGGCATGATTCCCTTAGGGTGAAGGACAAGGAGAGATTGGTGAAGGCAAAAACCCAAGTAGGAATTGCTTAAGGATAATGTACATGGCAGCTGGGTATATATACTACTGAGGCAGCCCAAAGGCACTGTCTAAAGGAGTCATCCTGAGTAGTGGTAGGATAGCCATAAGGCTATGGATTCTAAATGTGATGTACAGTAGACTGCGATCAGTGAAGCTGTCTGTGATAAAGGGAAAAGTAGGTATAAATAGTGCAGGGTGGCGTAAGAGGAAAAGCATAGGAAAGTCTAAGAAAAGAATGATCAGGCACAGCTGATCATGTAAGAGAATCTCAATCTAGATAAGGAAATAAGTCCATAGTGTCTGGGAAGGAAGGAGAAATCAAGAGAGGAGGAAGAAAAAGAATAGGGGTCCATATGAATTGTAACACCCTTGATGTTCTTCAGGCTGCTCAAAAATATTCATTGGATATTATTGAGAAAAAAATCATCTGTTCCTTTCCCCAACATCCAAACATTCTTATAGCTGAACCTCTGAGCTATTTTACAACGGCACATCAAAGACAAATCCAGGAGAAGAAAACAGTCCAGGCCATTACAAGACATACTCTAACAGTGTTTAAACAGAAACACATCAAGGAACTCTTTCCTCTATTTGAAGATTTTGAAATTTCCCCATATCTTGCCAACCATGTTCTGGAATTCCTTTCTTTATCACAGTCAATGTTGTGAAGCCATATATGTGTTGCAGAACAACTTATCATGGATCAAAACATATTATGGAATTAGCAAGGATGCTTCATGCCAGTGGCATTCTTGCATTACCCATGGCAACCAACCTCCAGTGGGAATTTTCCCCTTTCTTTGTGGTTTCACAGAGTGCACATGTTATACAGAGCATGATTCCAAGTACAAGTTATTTGAAGATGACCCACCTGAGTGGTGGACACTTTTCATGCAGAATCTATTCAGAGAGCTGCAGGAAATGCCTTGTGGAGTGACAGTGGTACATATTGCAGCTCAAACAACACAAATGGTCCAAGGTTACAGCTGCAAGAGATGCTCAACTACAGTTGTGGAAGGAATGAAAGATATTGTTGATATGTTTACAAAAAAAGTGGAAGAGGTTATTTCTCAGGTATGTTGAAACTTGTCAATTATTGAATTTGAATCTGATGCATTGAACAATAGATTGAGGTGAATATTCTTCCTCAATTTGCATATACATACTTGCAAGCAATATTGCAATACCAACATATGGGCTAGTAACAAGATCTAGAATTCAAAAAAAAAAAAAAATAGTATGAGTATGAAATGATAGATAGTCTGGTGAAAGCACTTGATATACACTAAGCTAGATCCATTCCTTTTTGAGACAACATCAGAATTCATGTTCATATAACAGCACAAAGTCCAATTATTGAAAAACAATGTAAAAAATACAAAGCAATGTATGTAAGTCAACACAGACAAGAGAGTTGAATATATAGTGAGACTAGAAGAAGCCAATAGCATCCAATAAGATAGATTGTTGCAGAAAATAACAATATGTCCACCTATCTCCACTTCATCTGATGTCTTATTCTCCTTTTCCACTCTTTTGTTTGTGCTCTTCCTTTCTCTGCTTGTACCTTATGATTGGTTGTCATTGCTGGCAACTATCCAATCCTAGTCTCCTGTCTTATTCCCTGTTGTCATACTCTGCCTTTCCTGTCATTACTAGCATGACACACTAAAGCATGTAGCACTACATACTCTGCCATGTCCATGCTTTATCTACCCTTAGCATAGCCTCTGCTTGTCTGTATTTACAGTAGTCTCCTACTTCACTGAGGACTCTCCTCAGTTCATAAATCAACTAAGTCTCCTCCTCATCTCCTCTCTTGTCCCTCTGCTCCTCTCTCCCTCTCCCTCTCTCTTTGCCTTGATAGCTCACCACTGTCATTGATCCTCCATGTGCCCTCCACCCTCCAACATATGAGGACTGGGTTAGTACAAGAGTACAGGCTATTACTTGAAGCCAACATACTCACCCCTCCATTTGTCTGCTCCACCTCTGACCTCTGACCTACCCTTGCACATACATCCAACCTCCAGAGACCTGGAAGAACCAGACTTGACAGGGTTGCAAAACTCATAGGGTACCCTCACATACCCACAAGATATGATGGCTGATAGATGCCTATCCTTTAGAGACATGAGCCATGGCTCATAACCTATTATATAAACAAGGCTACCCTAATTAGGGTAGCCAGTTGCACAAAGGGTTGGTAGAGATCTGATGAGGGTGTGGGGGAAGTGATTAAATTAGTCCTTATCTAATCACACTTCCTTTATATACAACTTGTAGTTGATTTACTATGTAGGGCTATTTTCCTTGTCTCCAACTCATTTGGCATGTTTCACATCTTAGGCTAGACCATTGATTTCAACAGTAATAGCAGGCATGTCAGACTCCTTGGTATGTTTCAAGATGGGTTGCTTGAGACCACATCACTGGTGACACACCATTACATCCAGACCACTGTTATGCTTGGTCTGGGTAGGAATGAGCATAGGCTCAAAGAACTGGAATGTAGGGTCAAAGGTTTGAGGTGACAATGAAGGACTTGCCACTAGGGTCAAGGGTTCTTCCTGCTAGGACATAATGCAGGTGGTTTGAAGGTAGGTCTGCCTACTGAAGAGGTAGCAGCGAGTTTTCAATGAGGGGAGCAAAGGGAAACAAGGTAGATTGAGCAGGACTAAGCTAGAGTACAAGAGACGAAGTACTTAGGCTTATATACTGTGCAATGGAAGGTCATAGAAGGTTATGGAACAACTATGACTAAGCAAAGAAGGTTTGGAAAGAGAGAGAAGCAAAGATACCAAAGATAAGGGTGTGTGATGAACATGTTGCATGTTCCAGAGCACTCTATCAAAGTAGAAGCATCAGGTTAAACCAATGATGACAAACAAAAGTGACAGGGAAAGAATAGGAGCGAATCATAACATTACCCCCGGAGTACATTTGAAACCACAGTGAGAAAACAAGGGACAAGGAAAAGAACACACTAAAGGTCCATGCAATGATCACCACCAGGGGAGCCTGTCATGTTGGCATATGCAGAGGCATCATAATCAGGGTATCCCCAGTCTTCATCAACATCAAGAGACCCTTCGGCAGGCATACCAGAAAGGTGGTGAAGTTCAGCATTGGAATGGGGAAGGCATTGGCAATGATGACGACCAGAGGGAGGGGGAATGGGGAGGGGGGTGTGAGGGACTGGAGGGGATGAGAGACGCTGCGCGAGGGGGCAAGTGGACATGGAGGACGAGGAAGT
>JBBPUI010000266.1:0-26891 GCA_038094615.1 Heimioporus aff. retisporus
TGGCCCTCTTGCTCACGGACGTGGGCGACGAACCTTGGGGTCTCTGGCCACTCTGCGCTGGTGAAGCGGCAACACAATGCACGGCCGAGAACGGAACGAAGTACTACTAGGCAACTGGTCTTCGGGACAACGTACTGTAATCTCGTTCGAGCCGTTTTGGTACCCTTGCTTCGGAAAATAAAAACGTTTGATTTAATGTCAATTACTGGAAGGACGGCCATGGTGGAGTGGAAGTCCGAAGCCGCGGCCTTCGTATGCCCACCGCTCGAGTTTCAGTATCAATTTCAAACATGACTTTCCATGGAGGGATCTCTAAGGTGGGCCGGCTGAGCGACAGGGTGCGTAGAGTAGCAAGGAGCTGTGCAGACAGGTGCCGTGGCGCAACTGTACCACGACCACCACCGGGTTGTCCATGTTCGTTCTTATGCCTTTCGCTGCGATGCATGTGCACCAACAGCGTTGGTACGTGACTCGAGCTTTTGCGTATCGCAACGATCTTTTGGCAAGCTTCTACCCACCTCAAACGTTCCCAAGTTTGCCTTCCGAGTGGAACGGTCTCTGGGGTTAATGTTTCACTGTCTTCCTCGTGGTGGATCGACACCCTCGAGGAACTGGCTGACCCAGCCTTCAACTCGGTGGAACCCTCCGTGGTTCCGTGCTGGTCGGCAGTCGGTTGCCAGGGTATGCGATCACATCTCGTTGATCTCGTACTAGTCTTTTGCCGCTCTAACCTAACGTGTCAATGTTCAGAATCTTTGGACACACTGACAGCGGCATTGCCGTAGGTAAATTTACCGTAGCAGCTGCCCCTCCCCACGGTGTCGTTGCCCTGTTACTCACCAGTGGGGGCGGTGAGCCTGCGGGTCTCGCCACCCTGCGCTGGTTGGGCTGCGACTCGATGCAGAACGCAGGATAATTATGTGCCTCCGGCTGAGCAAAAGAAATCTGAGACGACCGAAAGGGAGGAGTTTAAGCTTACATTGATTTCCATGCTGTACCATTCGACCGCATGAATCGAATCAAGGAAACGGAGCATTGACCGATCTATATTGGAAAATGTCTACCAGTCCAAGACCACGATAAAGGAAAAATAGAAAGAGAGAACAAAAGCAACTTGAAGATATATGATAAAACTTAAAGGGCCCGACGAATATGGGTATAGTATAGCAAGACGCCAGGTAGATGCCGAAGTGAATGTCCATAAGCCACTATCGTTGACCCAGTACTCTAATCCTGAAATACGTATAACATTGTATTACTTGGTGCCCGGACGATGGTGATGTGGCGGCCCCTGGAATTTCGCGTGAAGTTCAGCGCTCAGGATGATGGGGGGGGTCTGCGAGACCACATTAGAATATCTGCAATGCATTCTTGGACGAGATCGGTCACCTGAACTGGAACTGACTCCCCTTAACTGCCCTGCGACGGAATAAGCATAGTGATTAGGACTTGGGCCCATTGCATATCCGTCATCATGCGGAGTCGCTCGAAAGCAACACGAGAGCCCCCGCGACCTTGCCGCCGGTTGGATTGGGGAACAGAATCGTAAGGAGTCGTGAAACCCGATCTTACTTCCTACGAGGTTTCTACTCGCTCTTAAGATCATGCCACGAGAAAAACTTATAATTATCAGGCATGTTAAATGGCGTGCTTTCGCAGAAGTTGGATCAACGTTGGTGGAAGTTATTAAGCATTCTGGCTTATCTTTATGCTAGGATTCAGCTTGCAGTATTACCTGTGCATGTCCTGTGTGCAGCCTGACATGGCTGTACAGCAAGCCCAGGCGTGACACCTTTTACTCCACAGGCAACTGACCGTCAAAAAACAGCATGCAAAAATACAGCACAAGGCTATTCTCGAGAAATATTCGGATTCCAGATTTTACAGCTAGCATCATGATTCATGGAACATGTACAAGACATTCGTTTCAAACAAGACTGTAATTATTTACTGCCTTTGTACCTCGCGTAGGGGTAGCTGCCAGTGGAAACCCTTTGTGGTGGGATCCCCAATTAGTAAGCCCAACCAAAATGTGAAAGAATGCTACCCACGGTTGGTTTCTACTTCTGTCAACACGAATACCGGATGTGGGTTGTGGTGGTGGTGGTGGTGGTGGTGGTGGTGGTAGTGATTGTTGTTGTTGTCGTCGTCGAGAAGTGGTTCAGCTTCAAAAGTTCAACGAAGTTGGAAGATTATTTGGGCTACACACCCGTTTGCAGAGTTGCTAGAGCTGCCACCCAACTCAACAGGCTCGGGCCTGCGTACCGATGCACTGACTAGGTCCTGCTTGGGCTTTCCTTTTGGCACCAATCCTCTGACAAGGAGGGTGGTTAATCTAATGCCCTGAAGTGTTTTATAAACTGCCTACTCTTGTGTTGCAGGCTCCACAGGCGACAGAGGAACGTAACCCGAATCAGACTCATCCTCGTCTGAGGTCGTCGGTTCTCTGACCAGCATAGTCAAATGGGTTGAACAATCAATAGATCAACATGAACTTACTCAGCGTTTTGCTGGCAGGGCTCAGGCGGAACTGCAGCCTCCTTCGAAAGTGAGCTAGAGTGTTCCATAAGACAGTAGGAAGTAGCGTTGGGCCTGGTGGGATCTTCCTGAACGCCTTTTAACAGTCCAGGGCTACCCTACGCCCCATGACCAGCTTCTCAGCCCCTTGATGGAGCAAACTTAGTGGACATAGGGTGAGCACATGTGTTCTCAGAGCCAGACGCCCAAGATAACAATGATAACTGAACAACGAACAACGTCCAGCGATACCCTCTCTCTTCGTCTTCAAAAGGCAACCTTGAAGTCATTGGCAGGCCCTGTGACTGTGGGTGAAAGATGAAACTTTGAGGTGCGTCTTCGGCAGAGCCATGGCATCCACACGAAGACGACACAACCATGATTCTGTGAGCGCTGTAAACAAGAACGTATCTTTTGAACAGTTGCAGATTCGAATCACATTTCTGGTGTTTCCTTCTATTCGGTAACTCCTCCAGAACACTTTGCAAGAGATTCATTGACCCCCAAAGTAACGACAAACCTACGTCGACGGTGAATTTCGTGGATGCCGCAAGGATTGGGCGTCTGATAGGGTTGGCATGGTCCCCTGCTTGCGAATGTTTGCGAATCACCAGACCAGGTACTGGCGCCAACTCGATCAGAATCTGGTCATTACGATCATTAAGGAAACTCCAAAATTGGAAATGGCAACCACCTTTATGTAACTTACACGGCCAGTTGTTGTAAGGGTTCCACTGAGGCTAAGCGAGAATTAGGTTCCTAATGGGGCCATGGCAGGTTCCTCAGCGGATTTTCGGCAAATACCCTGTTGTCCATAAGGTGTATATAAGCATTATGTTAGTTTACGTGCTTCCTTTAAGCGTTTGCTCGTGCCGCAACCACAGACCTTTGGTGGTATCTGCCGAGCATCAATTTTCAATGTCCGGTTGCCGTTGTCACCCCCGGTTCGACCAGTGGCTTTTAATTATGATTCCAGATGGTGTGCCTACATAATTAGATAACCCCATACCATAGGTCAGTCGAGGGTCAGGCTGAATACACCAACTATAGCATAGCCTATGTACAGTAAGTATTGGAAACAATGATAAAATTGACCAAGTGGTTGATGTATATGGGGTGCCAGGATTTGTCCCATTCACATGTCAGGCACAATACCCTCAACATGACAACCAGACACTTGGGGACTGTTATGGCGAGGTGTGCTTATCAGCGCCCGCACAGTAATAAAACGAACAAAATGTCATTAAGCATGGCTAGGTACAGTGGTCTGACATGATGATTATAGAGATATCCAGAGTCATGAACTATGATGAAGCGGTGGGCAGGTGTAGGGATATATCCACAGCTACGATGTGTTAGTATGACAAAATGACGACTGTCAGGAGGTAAAACGGCCCAGGATTAGGGATTGGTCCACAAAAGATTGTTGTTGATGTCGCGCAGCCACAGAAGGGTAACCTTCTCCGAAGGTGGCGTAGAGGATTGGGAAGGAGTGGGGGGAAACGTCTTCATATCAGCCTGGAGGCATTTCGTGAACATCCTGTGCATTGATGATGAGCGAGTAACGACACAGACAAATCGAAACTACAACATACGTCTCTAAGACTTTCTGTTGGCCCTCAACTGTGGCATCCCGTGCCGCCGCCGCTGCTCGAGTTTGACCGAGAAGGGTATCCACAAACTCCCAGAATTCGTTGGGTGTCCATATCCTCGAGTTCTCGTTAGTGGTCTGGGCAGGGACTCCGTCACCCACTGCAGCCCCACTGGCTGCTGCTACCGTTGTTCCAGGTCCATTTGCCTCGTTGCTATTGGTGTTCGTACCACGTGAAGATTGATTGCGTGTCACTGTTGCTAACCTGCCTTCATCCACCAAATGACTGAACGTGGCCATGGAAGAACGCTGTTGTCGTTTGGATGGGAAAGAACAGATAATGGGGAGAGGAAGGAGTGAGTATCTGTCAGACCAATGAACTCGTATACGCACCAAAAAGGCATACCGTGCCCAGTGACTGAGGGTGATCTCGAAGTGATTTCCCGGCGCTAGCGTCCTTGCAAGGAGTGATATATGGCTTTGTGACTTCATGCTATTGGCGAGCTTTGCGTGCCATCCCTCAATAAAGACTCATGAAGCGAATGGTAATGACAAACCTTTTGTTTAATATTAGAGCGTTGCGACGTCAGTAAGTCCTTGACCATCGTCGCGATGCTGTCTAGCATCTCGGGGTCTTGAGTAGCTTTTTCTGGGATCTTGAACGTTGCCATGTTCTTCTTTGCATATTCCTGGCGTTGTTAATATAGCATCCGACTTCGTGTGCACAGCGGGACGTACCAAGATGTTAGAGGCTGTTCCAATGACATACCCGGTCAGGTTCGGCGACAGCAGGCAGCACCGGAGTCGTTCCTTCAGGACCTCCTTGAATTCTTCAGACGCAATATACTTGCGTGTCTCGTCCTTCTGGCTCTCTTGCTTAAGAGACATGATTGACGCCCAAAGCTCAATGATCATGTCGGCTTGTCGCATCTATTTCACACCAGCATGCAACATGGCAAGAAAAAATAAGAATGGCAACGTACCTGTGAAAATCCGGCGAGCGCATCAGGAACAAGGCCCAACTCTTTACAAGTCTTCTGTGCGAACTCTTTGCGTCGTTTTAGCTCACGTTCGGGTACCTGACTCTCGTCTGACAGTGAGCGCGCACGACGTTGAGCGGATGTAAATGGAAATTCATCCTCAAAGTCACTTTCACCACCCGGTGTTTGCTCTGGGCGTCCTTGCTGCTCGGAACCCTCTGAACCCTGTCCAGGGCCGGTACCAGTATCGGAGTCGCTGCCCAACCCCATGTCTGATTGGAAGTGAGAGAAGATACTGCCCTCCATTGTAATGCACAGATGGAGTGGGTGAGCAAGGGAGGTGACGGGAAACCTGTGGTGCCCGGGCAAGCATGTTCAGGTGCCGTCATAAGTTTGCACGCCAAGTGGTCACGTGGAAATGAAGTAAACTAAAAAGTGCCGCCAGCTCAACCTCGACGTATCTTATCTCTAACATGGCACTAGGATTTGCAACATTCGACAGAAATGTATGGAAAGACGTAGACTACATTTAACTCAGTAAGGACCCCCTTGACCATGAGGCGCCTGTGAAGGTGTGGGTGTGTAAGGGTGCGGAGCGGTATAGTAACCTGGCGCTGGAGCTACATGCGGGGGGATTGTATAATGATGGCCAGAAGGTGAAACCATAGGGTTGCAAGGAAGTGCGGGTGGAACAGCACCATAACTGTAATAGTGGGCTGGAGTCAGATATGCCGGAATAGAATAAGCTTGTGGGGGTAGAACACTCGAGATGATGTGACCGGAGGATTGAGTCGATGAAGATGCTTCAGGGTTTTTTTCCTTCCCCTTCCCTTTAGCCTTTGTCGTCCTGGATGCCTTTCACTTTTCACTCGCTGTGACTTTCACAAACGCCGGTGCCGGTTGCTCAGAAGCTTCCGGGGAAGGGCCAGTCGGGATAGATTCCCCTTCGGCTACTTTTGTAACACGTAGCAATGATGCAGCATGCAATCGCAGCTTATCGTGGTTTGCGATAGTAGCTGCCATCAGTTGTTTGCGAAGGTCGAGGGAAAGGACAGATAGAACTTGGCGGTAGTTATGGAGCGCATGGGTGTTGAGTAGGTATGCACCAGTTGGAGAATGCTCAATGATCTTCTTCATTCGTGTTGACGGCAAACGCTCCTGGTATTCATGCACTTCACGGAAGCCATTGCAGCGAGAGGTTTCACAATCGTGCTGAACGTTTACTGCACAATACAATTCCTTGGGGTCTTGTTAGCTAATTGATAAGTTAGAATAAAACTGATTGACCTACATTTGGTGCGACAACAACTCTCTGCTCGGGTGTAACATCTCTGAGGCACGGAACTTGTAGACGAGGATGTAGGTTGGGAAGGATTTCAAGCCGAGTGACTACTATGTGGGATGCGGTGTATGGCGAGTCGCAATGACTGAGAATCTCGATCACTCGCCCGATCCACTGTTCAGACGTGGTTGAGCACTGTAGAATAGCATAGCTTCCCAGGTGAATTTTGTCGCCGTCTGTGGCCATGGCAGAACTAACACGGTAGAACAATTCGGTCGCCTGGATTTGATGTGTGCCCAACTGAGAGAGCTTCCCTGCCTCGGTCGTCTGCCATTTGGCCGGGGGAACGATTTCCCTCTTCCCATTTGCAACTCGGGCAGGCAAATGGGTTGCGCCCGATTGTTTGGGAGTAATATTGGGTATTCCAATCAACTTCTGCTGGTCCGTGTGCTCGTTCATGTAGGTACGGACATGTGCGCCTGCTTGGACCCAGCAATGGGTATTTGGATCAAGCCAGAAACCTCCGGTGACGATATGTTTCACATCGTCTTGTCGAGCAAATATACGGCATGTGTCACGACTCGGGGCCTGGCGATTGCTGAAGATCGCTGATAGCCGGAAAACATGATTGAAGGACTCAAAGCGCTCAGTGGAGAAAAGTATGGGGGGACCGAAGCGCCGGATATACATGGGGAGATGAAGAAGAAAGTGGAATTTCGCCTTTGAGATGAGGATGCTGGGTGCGCACTGTGCCGAGACCGTTAGAAAGTCCTCGATGACATGCGATAGATCTGCCTACAGCAACGTTAAGTCAGCAGAATCCATGTCAGTATGATATCATTAGTACGTACCAGATATGTCTCTGTGTCCTCAATTTCTGTGTGCCAGAGAAGTACAACGAGCCGTCCAATGAGGGTCCATCCGTCCAAGACCATACGTGGTACAAGATCGTAGATCAGATACGGCATAACTTGTGCCAGGCTCTTGAAGTGTCGCCCGATAAGACTCCCCTTGTATCGGACAATATAATCAGCGCCAAGTGTCACGTCTCCTAATCCATCTTTCGTAAGGGATTCCAGGCGAACTTGAAGGGTCCCGAGCGAATGAGATTTTTCCAAGATAAACGCTGTTTGACCCCAAAAATATTTGACAACCCCCAGAAGGATCGTGTGGAGAATCTCGGTCAGGGTGTCCTTGTGAATGTCAAGACCGGGTATCCCGAGCAATGGGTTGATGTAGTTGTCGATAGGTTTACCCTTCAAGAGTTCGTCTAGATCCTTCTCCAGGGCTGCGCGAACTTCACTTTCAGGCAGGCAGGGCTTTCCAGCAGTCCGTTTTCGCAGACGCTTCCCGAGCTCCAGGAGGTGCTGGACAATGGATGCACTTGCGGCATCATGCGTGCCAGTTGTACTGATCTTGCCCCTGACCTTTTCGGTTCCGCCGGACAGCTTGGCCAAATCTATCTGTTCCTTAATATCCGCAAGCGTTTCATCAGCTGTCCGCAGCTTGCCACACTGGAAAAATGAGTATCACGATAGTGTGGTAAGCACAGCTGACACACCTTGAAAATCG
Organism: Heimioporus aff. retisporus; assembly: GCA_038094615.1. Taxonomy (NCBI): domain Eukaryota; kingdom Fungi; phylum Basidiomycota; class Agaricomycetes; order Boletales; family Boletaceae; genus Heimioporus; species Heimioporus aff. retisporus. The sequence continues at coordinate 7,943 of JBBPUI010000266.1, forward strand.
ACGTATATCCGTCGTCTGTTTTTTTGGCTGCCATCGTTCCGCCAACCTTGCAAGTACGACAAAAAAAATTGCATTTCAGGCCTCCATGGCTACATTCCTCAGCTTGCATCGGGTTGTCGCCGGCATGAAAGAGGTCGTAGGGAATCAACATTATTTCCTCCTGATATTTTGAGTCCCATGTGAGAACTCCGGTCTCAGCAGCTTTCCTTCGAGTGCCAGGTGTGAGTACAATTACCAGTTCTAGCGGGGGTGGAGCATCGCACCTTAGGGAATCCCGAAATCCCTGCATCAGCTCAAGAGGGGCCGCATGCGGCGACGACGAGACGAAACGCACACAGAATTCCTTTTCTAGCATTTCACGCGGCATGGCGGCGTTTGACATGTAGATTACATGGTGTTTATTCCATTGCTTTGAAACGTTTGCTGATACGTCATCCATAAAGATGATGAGCGGTACGGTGAGAACCAACCGACCCCCCGATTTCTTGCGGAGTGGATTGGGCATGCACTGCAGGAAATGAGCGGATGATTCTGATGTTCACATTCGCTCAATCACCATTTCAATGAATAGAGTAGATATGGAACAAACCTGTGAATATGACTCCTGAAACATAAAAACGACTGCAGAGCTCCTCGAAAGTGTGAGAAAAAGTCGAGACGAGGACGATGAGTTGCTCTGGATCAACCGCGAACCCTTTCTACACAAGCTCAGGTGAAATCAGGAGAAATGACAGTTCAGCTACTTACATCGGTCTGGGAGACCCTATGCCCGGAGGAAAGAATTTCGGTCTCTGACGTCGGACCAACCCGTGCCTGAAACAGCCTCTTTGGGATAAAATACTCCTTTGTGTTCTGTTGCAGCAGCTCATTGATGAAAAAAATCTTGTCATTGACCCGAACAGAAGGCGGAGCTAAATCATCAGGGAGATCCGCGAGCATTTTGCTGCCATGCTGCACCTGCGACATCCGTCCCTGTCCATCTTCGGGATAGTCTTGCATGGTTAATCGGGTCAATGGATTGGAAAAATCCTGCGGAAATGTCAATTAGCATCGCCTGAAACCAGAGTGAATAGTTCTCATACGAGTGCAATAGCCTTGCTGATTGAGTTCAAGTAGAACGTGTTCCCGGACAGAGACATTACTTTTTCGGTTGGACATTGAAGGAGGTCGGAGATCCGGTCTTGCGTTGACTTCACGGCAAAAAGACTGGGGACATCTGGAGCGCCCAGCGCTGTCGCCCACTCCAGGACAGCTTTCTTCTGCTGATCAGAAAAGTGGGTCCGCGGTGAAGCAAATAGTAAATGAGTGATGAATTCCTGTTGAAACGTTAGGAAATATACAAGGGCGAGCAGAAGTGACGTACCGCCTTTGAACGCCAAGGATAGTATGGGGAATCAGAAGGGACTACGATGTCCCTCGCACGCGTCCGTGTCCTAGAACGGAGGTTCGTTCCAAACAACGGACCTATCAATTGTTAGAATGGGCCTTACATGTCAATGTTGATACTTATACCTTCAGTTCCTGGTGCGAGAAAATCGAGTAGTCCGTCGTCATCGTCGCCCGTTTCCGTAGTGTCGCAGTCCGCCACGAGGCCAAGTTCGTCACCCGGATGTAGCAAGCACGTTATGAGGGCCCTCCCCTCCTCCAGTTGACTCTGCATCTCTTCATACCAATCCGTCAATGGATACATACGGTCGGATAATAAATCGCCTTGGAGACCCGCGAGCGGATACTCCATGTCGTCCGGGGATTTCTCGGCTTGCGGATACATCGAGTAGGGTGGTTGCAGGCACGGGTCATCAGTGAGCACGGGATCAGCGAAGACTGAAAGTTCGGGCTGCTTCTCGACGGGGGCCGCGAGAATATTCGTGGCGTTGATAGACGTCCGGAGAGCTTGAATGCAGCGGTTGTGCTTTTTCGTTTCAATGTGTCCGGCAACGTGGCCACGGCGCATCTGATGCGCAACGCCAGTGAATGTCTCGCAAGCTTTGCAACTGACATGCCCAGAGACGGATACATCAAATACTAGACGAAGGTAAGTTGGACCCCTTCGTGGTGTGGCGAAAAAAAACGTTTACACACCTGTTGGATCAAGGGAATCATGGCTCCTGTTGCTGGACAACCTGGCCATCGGGCCGTAGCAGCAATAGTCCGCTGATAGCGCTGAATATGAGTAGGAAAGAAAAAGACGCTATCCAGCGTACCGTCGGCGAGAAATAGCAGAGATTCGCCATCCGCAAGGCCATCGTCTTGCTGTTTGCATGAGGTTTGGTACGTAAATATATTCCGTTTCCTCCCGGGCGAACGAGGTGGTGCTGGAGATGATGATCTGATCAGCATCGCTTGGAGGTCGGAGCTGGCATTTCAAGTCACGTGACCCATTCGCCGTTTTTGCCATGGTTGTTCCAGTCAATCATCAACACGTCGTCCCCCTTCAATGCCATGTCACCAATCACGGTCTTCGCCGACACCATTCGCTCTGACGACGGGTGCATTGTTGAGCCCATTTTTTTGGATATCCACTTCTCTGGTGTTGTCACACTCCTTCCCTCCCGCATTGTATGTTCAGTATCGACGTCAGCCCTCTCCAACTAATGAATAACGCGTTAGCCAATTCAAGTCACCATCAAAATTCCTGATGAGTTCGCTGGGAACCTCTTTCCTGTCATAGGTGGAGAAAGTACTTTTCCAAGTGATAAATTACAACGCAAATATACCGGATTGCGCCCTCAAACGGTAAGTTTTAAACCGGGATCCGAGAACGCGCTGATGCGAAGAAAATCTTATCGCAGAACATGTTCCCTTTTTTTCCACTGAGAAGGTATTTCGACCATCAGAACGAGCAACATTGGCGCTGCCTCTTGGATGAAATTCAGCGCACCCTCCCGGAATTCGCCAAGAATGTCGACAGAAACCACTCTGACCTTATGCAGGACTTTTTCTGGATGGTGTTCGTTGCGACTTATCCATCTTTCCCGGGCGGACATTGGGATGAGTGGGATGCACGCATCAACATGGACGGTATTTTCATCACAACATGGCTTGGGGATTCCGGACTACAAGAGCTGAGGGACTCTCAGAGTCCCGACGCAGTCCGTCGATTCATTTTTGGCGAGCTGAAGGAAAGCGTCGAATACTTCTTTTCTACATCAATCCGCTCCAATCTGTAGTTTGTACCATACTATGTACCGTGTATATCAATCATAACCCGTCTCGTCCTCATCGTCTCGCGTGTCGCGGTCGGTTGCTTATTCTGCAGCATAGTAGCTCGTATGTCATCGGTACGACGCCTCCCATACCAGCACATGTCAGTGCCTATGTCCAATGGACATAACAATGATGCCTGCGGAACAAATGGCGCGGCGTTACCATGGCGTTTCCGCCCTCCACTGATCACACCTCCACATGCGACATGCAGGGGAGACGGGCACCACTGCAGGCCGAGCGTTGCATGAAGGTTTTTTGGCCCTGCCACTGACCTCAGGCGAACCTCAGACATTCAAGGCAAACCAGATATATAATTAATAATGCCCAGCCAACGACGACTCAAACGGGTGTACCCTACTCTATTGAGACATGTTTGTCATCGTATATAGAACATATAAGGGATTTTCGGCAAATGTACCGTAAACGCCTTGTTGAATTGGCCGTGTAGTATTACATAACTTTTGGCTAAAGCACCAACTGGCGGCGCTGAATGTTCTACAAGAACACTAGGGACCGGATCTAGCCAACCCTATTGCGGTGCCCTTCAGGGTACTTAAAGCCCTATGCTGGGGCCGAAAAAGCATTGGGGCAGCTTGAGGTTGTCTGTCGTCCACTTGGGGTACACGGGAGTGTGACAAACTGGACCGGTCACTATGCAACCCAATCATCAAAGTGCGGCTACTGAGCCCGCTTTAAAGCTTAGTCCGATAATATCCTCGAACACTTCACGATATGACTATTCGGGTCGGTGTGTACGTCTCAAAATGCTCCGTAGACCAGATGGCTGAATTACATAAACAAATTGGAGGAACTGTTTGTGAATGAACAAGTATATGCGGATCGCTGGACGAACTTCATTTCCCTATGCCTTTCCGATTGGGTGGGTAGTTTATCATGGGTGTGCTCATTGACATTGGATTCGAGGATGTAATTTTTGACATTTGGGTCCAGTGCTGTCTGGTATTGATGTGAGTCAAACAGATGGTTTCTTTTATTATGCGTTCTGAAAGCGGAAACCCCAGTGCCAGTGTCTTGCTCGCAAATGTTCGCGGCAGTACTGTCTCGTTGTCAATACCATCAGTATTTTCTTGCGCAGTCAGCATCACATCTGCGTCCTGTCTCCATCTCAGGCATCAGCCACTCGTGGATTCTACTGCTACCGTTGGTGTACGTTCATTTTTACCCTTATGAAATGGACCTGTCCCTTACGCTAACGGATTTCTAGGCATGTTACTTGCGGGTAGCCAAGTTCGATACAACGGGGTTTATCCCCTCCTCGGTCGCGTTCAGCCTTCCAAGGGCAAGTTACCTGTGGGGTCTCGGCTTCCTCGCAGTGCAGTCCATTTTTGTTGTCTCCCATGTGACAAACAAGCTCGTCGCGCTGCTGGCGACGTGCGCGATTGCTGCGTTACTGATGTTCGTGTTGTGTGTGATCTACCCCGAAGAATTGAGCGTCAGAATCATTTTCCGCTCGTTCATATCGCTTTACAATCCACGGATATTCAATCTTGATGCTCATCAAGGCGAGTCGATAGTATAGTATACACTTGTCTTCGCTAGTTCGCTTGGGCTTTGAGAAGACTTTGCTCTATTAAACACGTAAATCCATAGCGCTGAAGGATCCCGACTGTTGTGCCACTTTTTATATCACTGAGTTAGTATTCATCTATCTCCTCGAGTCTTCACAACGATTTGATATGTTTGCTCACCTAGTGAGTTTAGGTATGGATTCTCTCGGGCTAAACTTTCAACTTGAATTTTGAATGAGGGTCCACCAGTTGATTGTGAATACCAGTAATGCACGTGCTCATCGCCGTGTGCCTACCCACAGCGTGACCAAAGGTCCTCTTCACATTTTCGAGCATGTACATGCGTATTCTATTGTTCAATGCAGGCCACAGTTGTTTGCTATTCCAGGCAAACATGTACGTTTAGAATGCCTTCTAAAATATCATACCGGAAAATTTTGATCGCAACTGTGAGCTAGTAGTTCTTCGATGAACGCAAAGACACACCAGAGCCACCATGACATGTGACCGATTGTCGTCTGCGTATTGAAGGCTCATCAACGGTTGTAAACCACTTTCTTGGGAAAATGTGGTCATAGCACTTGATCAGTGTCTTAATGACCTTATACAACATCCAAGTGAGGGGGGTAGGCTCCGAGGCACGAAGCCGAGTGGTATTTTTTTTTTCTTTTTCTTCGTGGAATGCTGAGGTAGGACTCCCGATCGCAGACCAGTGTTTTGGAATGTCTGGATTTTCTGGCTCTTTCCATTTGATGATATTTATTCCTCACTGCACGCGTACACTCCCTTGCGTTTCTAACACTTTTTTTTTTTGTATTCTTGGTCGAGGAGGCATACCGACTCGTCCTGTGCTTTTTTTTTTGTTGAGGGTCACTAAAATTTTTAATTCTCTACTACTTGGATTCTTGCCCTTTTTGGACCCACTCACCCTGCGTTTATCGTGTTCATCACATTTTCTCTCTATGTATGGGTACGAGTGGACGACAGGTATCCCGACGTATGTGTCTGTGGTGATCACATTGTTCGCGTACCTACGGGTGCTTGTTGGTCTGGTGGCCGGCCCACTATGAGGTTCCCGCGCGGAGAAGTAAACCGTCGATAGACGATCTGTATTTCGTTCCGATCCGAAGCGGGTTGCCTTCGTTGTCTGAGACACAGCATGGCACCTTTCGCACTAACCACCACCTTCAAACGGCTTCAATTTTTGCCCTAACGATCCTGCGGCTCGCAACGTCGGCGACGACTAGAACAAGAAAGTGACGCAGCGAACTGTTCAAGAACTACTTCAGCGTCTCATAAGTTAGCCCCACGATGGTGTGTCCCAGAAGATCTCGTCAGGTTTCCAACCTCATCGCGTCAACGACCAGGACGAGCAAGCGACCTGGCAAACTCTCAAAGAACTGCTTTCGCGTGCAGATTCGCTTTGCACCGAGTTTGAGCAAGACGCTGAGGCAGGTTGCATCGAGGAGGCGATCGCCCTTGATCGTGAAGCACTTGTGATGTGCGCCCCCGGCCACCCCCTGCGAGCTGGTAGTTTGAGCCAGCTTTCAGACCATCTTTGGCGGCGGTACGAACAACTCGGAGGAATGGAGACCATTGAGGAAGCTATCCTCCATGAGCGAGAGGCTCTGGAGCTTCGTCCGCCAGGAAATGAGGACCGATCCTCCTCTTTGTATAGCCTCGCGATTTATCACTATACGCGGTATCAGCAGCTTGGGCAAGCTGAGGAACTTGGTGAGGTCATCGACCTCAACAAACAGGGGCTGTTGCTTTGTCCCCCGGGACACCCAAATCGGTCGTATATTTTGTGCAACCTCTCTCTTTGCCTTGCCGACCGATATGCACAGCTGGGCGGTGGGGAGGATCTCAGTGAGGCTATCGACTTTGCAAGAGAAGATTTGAAACTTTACCCACCTGGGCATCCAGAGAGATCGATCCCCTTGAACAACCTTGCAATTCGTCTCGACGATCGGTACTTACTGCTGGGTGGACTGCAGGATCTCAGCGAGGCCATTGGCCTCCACAGAGAGGCTTTGATGCTTCGTCCACCAGGGCACCCATCGCGGTCAGGGTCTTTAAACAACCTCGCATGTAGTCTCGACAATCGGTACTATAAGTTGAATGCAGTAGAAGACCTCAGCGAGGCCATTGACCTCTACAGAGAGGCTCTGATGCTTCGTCCACCAGGCCACCCATTGCGGTCATCCTCTTTAAACAACCTCGCATGTAGTCTCGACAATCGGTACTGGAAGCTGAGCGCGGTAGAAGACCTCAGCGAGGCCATCGACCTCTACGGAGAAGCTCTGAAGCTTCGTCCACCAGGGCACCCATCACGGTCATCCTCTTTGCACAACCTTGCAGATTGTCTCAATGTCCGGTACCGGAAACTCGGTGAGGTAGAAGACCTCAGCAAGGCCATTGATCTCCACAGAGATGCTCTGAAACTTCATCCGCTGGGGCATCCATCGCGGTCGTTGTCTTTAGATGGTCTAGCTGATGATCTTGCCGCTCGGTACCAGCAGGTCCCACTTTTTGTTCAGTGTCGTTCCATTTTGTGCTCATTATCTCTTAATGTAGCTCCGCAAAGAAGATGACAAAAAGGAAATGTTCTCTCTCTACAACGAGCTGACCTATATCACACGATTGGTGTCCTCTAACGATCTCTCTGTTTCGAGAGCTTGGATCGGAGCAGCTGAAAAATTCCATCACTCATCAACCATCCTCGCGTATCAAACGGCTCTCCGGTTACTTGTTCAATACCTTGCCGCACTCCCATCCTTGCCTCAGCATCTTACCGTCTTGAGGAATCAATCTGCATCACTTGCAATTGACGCATTTTCAGCTTGTCTTCGTAACCAATCCCCTACACGTGCTGTCGAGGTGCTCGAACAGGGTCGCGCGCTCTCTTGGAACCAGCTGGCTCGCCTTCGTTCCCCACTTGACGATGTGGTTGCATCTGGTTCTGAAGGGAGGGCGTTGGCAGACGACTATACTCATCTGACCTCACTCATTCGTGATGCCCTCAATTCCGCCGGTGGAGAACAACATGATTGGGTTTGCCAGTTGAACGTGAAACTGGCAGCGACAGTGTCCAAGATCCGCGAGTTGCCTGGTCTTTCTCACTTTCTTCTCCCCTCGCTCTTCTCCGATCTCCGACGTGGAGCGAGTGATGGACCAGTTATTATTGTGAATGCGAGCCAGTACGGCTGCCACGCGCTTGTTGTCTCTGTTAACTGTGATCCTATTCGTGTTCCATTGTCGGTCACACAGGAGGATGTTCGACTACTGGCGTCTACCCTCGGTAAATTAACCGAGCGCGCAAAAAAGGACGAAATCACGACAGACTTGCAAGTGTTCTTGCGAGACCTCTGGAAACAGGTAGTTTCCCCCATCGCTCATTGCCTCCATTCTACACTCGCATATCCGCTTCAATCACGCGTCTGGTGGTGCCCCACTGCCGAGTTCTCCCTTCTGCCGCTACATGCTGCTGCGCCATATAAGAAGGACCAAAGAGGGTTTTCAGATTTGTACATCTCATCGTATACCCCCACCCTGAGTGCCCTCATTCGGGCCCGGCAATCCACTTCCCCGACGTCTGCGTCCAGCAGAAAACGATTCGTTGCTGTCGGACAAGCGAACGCGAGTGGGACCAATAAACTGCAGTCGGTCGGCACGGAGCTGGCGAACCTCGCACGGCACTTAGAATCTCTCGCGACGTTCACCTCGATCGAGGGACAAGATTCATCCATTTCGAGGGTAACAGAAGAATTGGAAAAGAACGAATGGGTACATCTCGCCTGTCATGGACTCCCGAACAGGAGTCATCCGTTCGAGTCCGCGTTCGCTCTCCAAGACGGACGGCTGACGATCCAGCGGATCAGCCAATTGGACTTGAAGCATGCTGAATTCGTGTACCTGTCGGCTTGTCACACGACGGCCGGAGACGAAGAAAGCCCGGACGAGTCGCTCCATCTGGCGGCTGCGATGCAGTTTGCCGGGTTCCGCTCGGTGATTGGGACGATGTGGGCGGTGGATGATGCACAGGCGAACAAGATTACGTCCGTGTTTTACAAGCATATGGTGGACGAGTCGGGCCGGTTGGATCATACGCGAGCGGCGTATGCGTTATGGAGGACGACGAGGTCGGTGAGGGTGCCCCTCGATCAACGGGTTCTCTATGTGCATATTGGTGCTTAGCGTCCCACCCTGCATATGCTTTGTCTCGCTTCATACTCCTCGCTGTGGAATTGCTTTTCACCATGCTAATAATTCAGATACGATCTGACTTGTTGAATATCACGGGAAGAATGAAATCCCAGTATGACATGACCCGAGGTACATCTACCTCAGGGTAATCTATCAAGTACACATATCCCCGACCTCGTCCTGCCGCGGGCAATGCGCCTCCAACACTCCCTCAACATTGCTCAGCTGCTCTGCCGAGTCCCGACAGCCCGAGTCGTGCGAGATTTGACATGCACGGCTCCTTGTATTCCAGACACAGTTGACTATCTTACCCGGCCGATCCTTGACCTTGATCGGCCCATTGAGGATCGGATGGGTGGGTACCATTGACGCGTTCTCCCCGACGGTTGGCCGGTGTCAACATGTAGCACCATGCTAATCCCGAAGATGGGACTGCGTGGCTTCATCTATCGCATCCGGGTCCAGTCTTTCCTGGTACTGGATTAATACAGTTACGCCTCGGAGGACGACGACAGCGGAGTAGATGACCCGCATGCATATACCACCAATGTCTCGATTCTCCGGGCTCTATTCGTTCGATGATATTTATTCCTCGCCGCATACTCCCTTGCATTTCTATCTTTTTTTTTTGTTTAATTCTTGGTCGAGGAGACATATACCGGCTCGTCCTCTGCATTTCTCACGCTTATGACATTTTCTTTTTGTGAGTGGACGACGGGTATTCCCGAGGTATGTGTCTGTGATGATCGCGTACTTCACGTATTCAGGGGTGCTTGTTTGTCTGGTAACCAGCCGCCACTACGAGGTTGCCGCGCGGAGGCAAACCGTCGATAGTCGGTCTGGCAAATTTCGTCCCAATCCGAAGTGGGTTGCCTTCATTGTCTAAGACGCACAGCATAACACCTGTTTCACTAACTACCACGTTCAAACGGCTTCAATTTTCCCTAGCGATCTTGGGGCTCGCAACGTCGACGACTGGAACAAGAAAGTAACGCAGCGACCGTTCAAGAACTACTTCAGCGTACTCACAAGCTAACTCCATGATGGTGTGTTTCAGCAGATCTCGTCAGGTTTCCAGCCTCATTGCGTTAACGACCAGGACGAGCAAGTGACTCGACAAACTCTTGAAGAGCTGCTTTCGCGTGCAGATTCACTTCGTGCCGAGTTTGAGCGAGGCGCTGGAGCAGGTTGCATCGAAGAGGCGATCGCCCTTGATCGCGAAGCACTTGTGATGTGCGCCCCTGGCCACCCCCGGCGAGCCTATAGTTTGAGTCAGCTTTCGGACCATCTCTGTCGATGGTACGAACAACTCGGAGGAATGGAGGCCATCGAGGAAGCTATCCTCCTCGAGCGGGAGGCTCTGGAGCTTCGTCCGCCGGGAAATGAGGACCGATCCACCTCTTTGGGTCGCCTCGCGATTTATCTCCATGCTCGGTATCAGCAACTGGGGCAAGCTGATGATCTAAATGAGGCCATTGACCTCAACAAACAGGGGCTGTTGCTTTGTCTGCCAGAGCACCCAAATCGGGCGTATGCCTTGTGCAACCTCTCTCTTTGCCTTGCCGATCGATATGCGCAGCTGGGTGGTGTGGATGATCTCCGTAATGCCATTGACCTCGCGAGAGAGCATCTGAAGCTTCGCCCACCTGGGCATCCAAATAGGTCGATTTCCCTGAATAACCTTGCAATTCGCCTCGACGATCGGTACCTGCGGCTTGGTGGACTGCAGGATCTCAGCGAGGCCATTGACCTCCACAAAGAGGCTTTGGAGCTTCGTCCACCGGGGCACCCGTTGCGGTCAGGGTCTTTGGGAAACCTTGCATGCGTTCTCAGCAATCGGTACCGGAAGCTGAATGCGGTAGAAGACCTCAGCGAGGCCATTGACCTCCACAAAGAGGCTTTGAATCTTTGTCCACCAGGGCACCCGTTACGTTCAGAGTCCCTAAACAACCTCGCTGGTAGTCTCAACAATCGGTATCGGAAGCTGGGTGCGGTGGAAGACCTCAGCGAGGCCATTGGCCTCCACAAAGAGGTTTTGAAGCTTCGTCCACCAGGGCACCCGTTGCGGGCATCCACTTTACACAGCCTCGCATGTTGTTTCAACGACCGGTACCAGAAGTTCAGTGCGGTAGAAGACCTCAACGAGGCTGTTAATCTCCGTAGGGAAGCTCTGAAACTTTGTCCCCCAGGCCACCCATTGCGGTCATGGCCTTCAATTGGGCTGTCCAATGATCTTACCAGTCGGTACCAGCAGGTCGCACTGTTTTTTCAGCATCATTTGTTTTGTGCTCATCATTTTTTAATGTAGCTCCACGAAGAAGACGACAAAGAGGAATTATTTTCTTTCTATAATGAGCTGACATTCAACACCCAATCAGTAAACATTGATGATCTCACTGCCGCAAGAGCTTGGATTGGAACAGCTGAGATTTTGCATCATACCTCAACCATTCTGGCTTATCAAACCGCTCTTGGAATGCTTGTCCAATATGTTGCGACACTCCCTTCTTTACCCCAACATCTTGCCATTCTCAGGGAACAGTCAGCATCACTTTCAATTGACGCATTTTCAGCCTGTCTTCGTTACCAGTCCCCTACAACTGCTACTGAGTTGCTCGAACAAGGTCGCTCTCTCTCTTGGAACCAACTCTCTCGCCTTCGTTCGCCACTTGATGATGTGGTTGCATCTGGCTCAGATGGGAGGACATTGGCAGATGACTATGTTCATCTGACCTCACTCATTCGAGAAATTCTCAATTCCGCCGGTGGAGACCAGCATGATCGTGTTTGGCAGTTAAATTTAAAGCTGGCAGGGATAGTGTCCAAGATCCGTGAATTACCTGGTCTTTCTCGCTTCCTCCTCCCTTTACCCTTCCCCGACCTCCGATCTGCAGCCAGTAATGGACCAGTCGTCATTGTGAACGCGAGTTGGTACAGCTGCGATGCGCTCGTTGTCTTCGTTGACAGCGATCCAATCCACATTCCGTTGATGGTCACGAAGGAGGGTGTCCGAGAGCTGGCGTCCAATCTCGCTGGATTGCTCCAGGTCGCAAAGAGAGAGGATGTCACCAAAGTGCTTCAAATTTTCTTGCGAAAACTCTGGGATCTTGTCGTTTCCCACATCGCTACTGCTCTCCTTGCGACATATCCTCCCCGATCCCGTATCTGGTGGTGTCCCACTTCCGAATTTTCTCTTCTGCCTCTTCATGCGGCCGCTCCGTATAGGGATGGTCAGAAGGGCTTTTCTGATCTGTACATTTCATCCTATACCCCCACCCTGGGTGCCCTCATTCGTGCAAGGCAGCCCACTCCAGCATTATCAGTATCTGATAGGAAACGGTTCGTTACCATCGGTCAAGCAGGCGCAGCTGGGACAAGCAAACTCCATACCGTCGGTGCTGAACTGGCGAACATCAGAGAGCAAATGGATGATCTGACGACGTTCACATCCATCGAGGGTCAGGCGTCGTGCATCTCCAGAGTCACGGACGAGCTGAAGAAGAACGAATGGGTACATATTGCCTGCCATGGGCTCGCGAAAAGGAGCGAACCGTTCGAGTCCGCGTTTGCGCTCGATGACGAACGGTTGACGATTCAACGGATCATGCAATGCGATCTGCAGCATGCCGAGTTTGCATACCTTTCCGCTTGCCACACGACGGTCGGAGACAAAGAGAGTCCGGACGAGTCGCTTCATCTAGCGGCTGCGATGCAGTTTGCCGGGTTTCGATCGGTGATTGGGACGATGTGGGCGGTGGACGACGCGCAGGCGAACAAGATTACGTCTGTGTTTTACAAGCATATGGTGGACGGGTCGGGTCGGTTGGATCATACCCGTGCGGCGTATGCATTGTGGAAGGCGACGAGGGTGAAGGTGCCCCTCGATCAGCGGATTCTCTATGTGCATATTGGTGCTTAGTGTCTCACCCTGCATACGTTCCGTCTCGCTTCATACTCCTCGCTGTGGGATTGCTTTTCACCATGCTACTCTTCGCTATAAAGCTTATGTCGATAATATTACGCTTATAATCTAGATGCAATCCGACTTGTTGAACATCACTGCGCGAAGAAGAAATCCTCATACGATATGACCTGAGGTACATCTACCTCAGAGCAATCTGTCGAGCATACATGTCCCCGACCTCGTCCTGCATGTGTGCGTCGTGTCGATCGCGAACGCTCGATCGAGTGCCGGACTGTCCTCCCGCTCCTTGGGTTCGGGCGCAGGTATCGGTAGTATACTTCTTCCGCGTCGCTGTCTAGAAGCATTCATAACACATCTGAAAAACACACGTCGTAGCGTCACTATGTCCACGCTGTCTTCTTGCCCTCGGCCCACATCTTGAACGCCTCGTCCTGCTCGTCCTCCCGCCAATGCATCCCCAACACTCCCTCAACACTGCGCGGCTGCTCTGCCGACAGTCGTGCGAGACTTGACATGCACGGTTCCTTGTCTTTCAGACACTTGGCTATCTCGCCTGGATGACCCTTGGCCTTGATCGGCCCGTTGAGAATCAGATGGGTGAGTACCATTGACGCGTTCTCCAACAATTTTCGCCCGACGGTCGGCCGGCGTCGACATCTGGGACAACGGCACGTGAGATGCGGCACCCGCCGGCCTGGTGCCGAAGCCGAAGCCGGCGACTGCGTATCTTCATCCATCGAATCTGGATCCAGTCTTTTGCTGGTGCCAAATTACAGTTACACCCGAGGACGACGACGACGGAGTAGATGACCCACACGTAAATGCGCGCCAACGCGAGCCGTTCCTTGCACGGACGAGGGTATTTGATACACCTTGCAGTGTTTGAACACCGGCTTGCTCAACCTTATCCGGAGAGAGCCTGTTCGGCGTGTGGTAATCGGTAGATGCCTGGGACAAGAGATGGGCTCACCTTTGACTTTTTTGCGTGCTGCCATTGAGCCATTGAAGTGGAACCCAGGCATAGCGCGCGGGCATCGGATCAGCTTGGAAAGAGTCAACTGACTGTCAGAGAAATCACGGCATGTTACATTACACATAGGACCCTACTCTGAGGGGCACGTACATCTCTTCCGATACGACAATCTGTTTTGGCATGATCGCGCCGCGGTATTGGAAGGTAGGATGGGGTTTGGAGGAACCTGATCAAGGACGTGAGTGGCCAAATCATTAAAAGTTATAAAAAAAAACCCCTGCCGCTGTTAGACTTCCCGAAGCCTATTGACAATGTCTTGATGAACCAAGTAGGCATCTATCATGGTCCTCTACCCTCACCCTTACCCTCAACTTTTTCGCCACTTTCTGGTTCAATGGACTGCCACACAGGAACCCCCCACGAATGCATGTACTTGGCCAACAACGCCGCCGCCACCATGCGCACCGTCACGGTCTTGTCTTTTAACGTGTCGACCGCATGGTCCTCGTCTAGGATGTAGATATCCATCCGCACGTCGTCGCGCACGAGATGCCGCCGTTGGTGTGTGGTGTGTTCGCGTGGCTTCGTTCGGTGTTGGGATCCCCTGTCGGACAAGGTCTACTCTTGGGAATACGTACTTGATTCGAACGAGTGAGGCCCGGAAGGGGGAGGAAGGAGGGGCGTTCAGTGACGGCGGGTATCGGCATGGCTGGCTCAGAGGTCGATTTTTTCTCGGGGGTGGCATGTGGTTTTGTTTATCATATGTAGTACAGAGCGGACGACGACTGTACGCAGCAGAGCGAGACACGGCAGGAGGCGACACGGCAGTGTATGTGTGTCTGAGGCCTGTATCCATGCGCCAAGGACGAATCACCTCGTATGCCACAACCGAATGCCCAAGTGCGACTGTATGCCACGGAAGTTGCGCAAGACATGCCGTTGGAGCTGCGAGGCAGGCAGGTCTGTCGGAAAATGGGAGGCAAGAGGTAGGGCGTCGGAGGTGCAAGGAAGATCACCTAACCAGGCGCGAACATAGTGACAAGGAGGAGGATGAAGACCAGGAGGCAAGTGGACAAGATCGACGAGAGAGGGAAGGAGTGCAGGCGATTCGAGAAGAGGAAAAGCTTGTCGATGTCGATGTCAGCCCGGCAGTGTGCAACCTTGCAGAACAGAAGGGTACCCGGATCGAGAAAGCTCAGACAGTGGCGAAGGCAAGTTCAGTGTTGGCTCATCCATTGTAGTCCGGCCGTAAATCTGTAAACAACCCGTACATAGTTCTCCAACCATCCTTCACTCCCCCTCCTTCGGGCTAGACTAGGTGCTTGTCAAGTTTGATCACGGACACACGCGGTATATACGACTTTTTGACCTTGCTGTCTCGGACGCAGGCAACACATACACCTTTTCCGCTAACCACCACGATCAAGCGACTCCAACCTGTTTCCCAGCGACCCTGAAGCCCCCAACGACGACTGGAACAAGCAAGTGACGCAGCCAACTGTTCAAGAACTACTCTAGCGCACTCGCAGGTTAGCTTCACGATGGTATGTCCCAGCGGATCTCGTCAAGCTTCCGGCTCACCGTATCAACAACCAGGACGAGCAGGCGACTCGGCAAACTATTGAAAAACTCCTTTCGCATGCAGATTCGCTTTGCACTGAGTTTGAGCAAGGCGCCGAAGCACGTTGCATCGAAGAGGCAATTGCCCTCGACCGTGAAGCGCTCGCGATGTGCGCCTCTAGCCACCCTCAGCGAGCTGGTAGTTTGAGCCAGCTTTCAGACCATCTCTGGCGGCGGTATGAACAACTCGGGGGAATGGAGACCATTGAGGAGGCCATCCTCCTCGAGCGAGAGGCTCTGAAGCTTCGTCCGCTGGGAAACGAGGACCGATCCACCTCTTTGGATCGCCTCGCGATTCATCTCTCTGTTCGGTATGAGCAGCTCGGGCAGGCTGAGGATCTCAGTGAGGCCATTGAACTTAACAAACAGGCGCTATTGCTTTGTCCCCCGGGGCACCCGAATCGGTCATCTATTTTGTGCAACCTCGCTAATCGCCTTTCCGATCGATACGGGCAGCTGGGTGGTGCGGATGATCTCCATGATGCCATTGACCTCGCGAGAGAGCATCTGAAGCTTCTCCCACCCGGGGATCCAGATCGGCCGCTCTCCTTGAACAACCTCGCAATTCATCTCGAAGCTCGGTTCCTACTGCTGGGTGGACTACAGGATCTCAGCGAGGCCATTAATTTCCACAGAGAGGCTTTGAAGCTTCGTCCACCAGGGCACCCAAGGCGGTCATACTCTTTACACAACCTTGCATATAGTCTCAACAATCGGTACTGGAAGCTGACTGCAGTGGAAGACCTCAGCGAGGCCATCAACCTCCACAGAGAGGCTTTGAAGCTTCGTCCACCTGGGCACCCATTACGGTCATCCTCTCTGAGCAACCTTGCAACTTGTTTCAACAATCGATACCAGAAACTTGGTGCGGTAGGAGACCTCAATGTGGCCATTGACCTCCACAGAGAGGCCCTGAAACTTCGTCCACAAGGGCACCCATTACGGTCATCGTCCTTATATTGTCTAGCTGACGATTTTGCCAATCGTTACCAGCAGGTTGTACTTATTGTTCAGCATCATTCTGTTTTGTGCTCATCTTCTTTTAATGCAGCTCCACAAAGAAGGCGACAAAACAGAAATGTTTTCTCTCTACAATGAACTGGCCCACATCACACAATTGGTATCCTCTGATGATCTCTCTGTTTCAAGAGCTTGGATTGAAGCAGCTGAAAAATTCCATCACCCCTCGATCATTCCCGCATATCAAACAGCTCTCCGGTTACTTGTTCAATACCTTGCCGCACTCCCAATCTTACCCCAGCATCTTGCCATTCTGAGGAAACAGTCCGCGTCACTTGCAATTGATGCATTCTCGGCTTGTCTTCGTAAACAGTATCCTACAACTGCTATCGAGGTACTTGAACAAGGTCGCGCGCTCTCTTGGAACCAGCTGGCTCGCCTTCGTTCCCCACTTGACGATGTGGTTGCATGTGGTTCAGAAGGGAGGGCATTGGCAGATGAATATACCCATCTGACCTCACTCATTCGTGATGCTCTTAACTCCACCGGCGGAGACCAACACGATCATGTTTGTCGGTTAAATGTGAAACTGGCAGTGACAGTGTCCAAGATCCATGAGTTGCCTGGTCTTTCTCGCTTCCTTCTCCCCTCGCTTTTCCCCGACCTCCGACGTGCAGCTAGTGATGGGCCAGTCATCATCGTGAATGCGAGTTCGTATAGCTGTGACGCCCTCGTTCTCTCCATTAATAGCGATCCCGTCCACATTCCGTTGATAGTCACGTCGGAGGGTGTTCAGGAGCTGGTGTCCGATCTCGCTAGATTGCTCCAGGTCGCAAAGAGAGAGGATGTTACCAAAGCGCTTCAAATTTTCTTGCGCAAACTCTGGGACCTCGTCGTTTCTCCCATTGTCGCTGTCCTCCTTGCGACATATCCTTCCCGATCTCGTATCTGGTGGTGCCCCACTTCCGACTTCTCTCTCTTGCCACTCCATGCAGCTGCTCCGTACAGGGATGGTCAGAAGGGCTTTTCTGATCTATACATCTCGTCCTATACTCTCACGCTAAGTGCTCTCATTCGTGCGAGGCGGCCCACTCTAGCATTGTCAGCATCTGATCACAAACAGTTTGTTGCCATTGGTCAAGCAGATGCAGCCGGGACGACCAAACTCCATACCGTCAGTACCGAACTAGCGAACGTCAGACAGCAGATAGGCGGTCTGACGACGTTCACATCGATCGAGGGTCGAGCGTCGTGCATCTCCAGGGCCATGGACGAGCTGAAGAAGAACGAGTGGGTACATATTGCCTGCCATGGGCTCGCGAAGAGGAGTGAACCGTTCGAGTCCGCGTTCGCGCTCGAAGACGGACGGTTGACGGTCCGACGGATCATGCAATGCGATCTGCAGCACGCCGAGTTTGCATACCTTTCCGCTTGCCACACGGCGGTCGGAGACAAAGAGAGTCCGGACGAGTCGCTTCATCTGGCGGCTGCGGTGCAGTTTGCCGGGTTTCGATCGGTGATTGGGACGATGTGGGCGGTGGACGATGTGCAGGCGAACAAGATTACGTCCGTGTTTTACAAGTACATGGTGGACGAGTCGGGTCGGTTGGATCATACCCGCGCGGCGTATGCGTTATGGAGGACGACGAGATCGGTGAAGGTGCCCCTCGATCAACAGATTCTCTATGTGCATATTGGTGCTTAGCGTCGTACGCCATTTGCGTTTTCTCACCTTGTGTTTCTTGTGTTGCTGCTATCAGGTGCGGCAGTGGTATGGATTTAAATGCCGAGGGGAAGGTTCCGTGCATGTAATATCTCTCTTCAACGAACTTGCGACGTACATGAAGGGACTTGTGTCCCCTGCTCCAAGATTTGGATTAAATGAATCGAGTTTGTTATTGTTGTTGTCGAACAACGTTCCGAAGGTATTCCATCCCCTGCAGCAGGTTCCATGAACTCGGCTTCATGCTGTAGGTGTTCTGCGTCCCGTCGAACAGTTATACCATCCATCCCAAGCAGTGGATCAAGGACCTCCAGCTGGTCGCCGTGGTCTGCGCTCACTCACGCTACTCTCCGCAGTGGGGGATCTGCGCAATTCAATAGTCTTGAGTTCCACCACGGCGAGGGAACGGGGGTTGGTTGTGAACTAGTAAAAGCACGAGACCGTGTAGGATATCACTCGGAACCTCAATAATGAATTCCCTGGTGAGTCGGAAAACTTTCCATGGCACAACATGCAGAACTGCGAATACCGCGCACGCTGCGCGATGGACAAACCGGATCCCTGGAACACATCCTCATATCCTGCTCTAGCTTAGAAAGACACGTCATATGGGATTCTGCCCAGAATTTGCTCACATTTGGACCACCGCATCACCACCAATGCCACCTTCCGACAACACAGCTCATCCTCACCAAGTCTGCGCACCTTATCTGGGCACTATGCTGCGAATGCATCATAGCAGAGCGCCAACACTCCAAGAATGAAATTGCCAGCCATTGGTTAGCCAAAATAAACCACCACTGAAT